>VZSE01008167.1:173336-257802 GCA_013398275.1 Promerops cafer
AAAAAAAAAAAAAAAAAAAAAAGAGCAAAACTGTCACAACAACATATTTAACTCCAATATTCCATTATAGTGTATTTTCTACTTAGGATCTTCTTCCTGATCCCATGGAAACTTCCTATATACTGATACATTCTTATATTTTCTGTAGGAATCTGAATTGCTTTGTCTGTTTCTAACCCTTGGAACAGATGACCTGTCAGGGATATCCATAAACATTATGTTTCTTGCTGCAGAAATAGACTCTTCCACTGTGGGAGTTGAAGGCTTCCTACAACGACCAAGTGTGAAAGTTCCTCTCCTTCTTCATGAGTGGAAGTGCAAGTGACAGAAAATCTTTACCAGCCCTTCACTAGTGAGGGTATAGATCTGCAAGAATCGGGAATCTTGTCTGTTAGACTAAACCTGAGGTCCTGGCAAAGATATTTTTGAATGCAGAAAGAAATTAGCTGCCCAAATGTGCTTGTCTTGTGCAGTTTTAACTAGCAAGGATAACTATATTAGGCTTTCATATCGCTGAGTTTTCAATGTTAAAACTTTGCTGTAAACAGTCCATGAGTGATGTGAAAGATGGTCATTATTAAGGGTGCACTTATGAGTAAAAATACAGCCGGGGGAGAGTATTGATACCTTGTGCAAACTTCCTGGCATTTTTCCACAAACCAGTGTTTAAGTCATCCTTTGCATTATTGTCATGGTTTGACACTGGCCCAATGCCAGTGCCCCCATGAAAATATATTTTCTTCAACTAACTGCTGTGAGATGCAACCAGGAACAGAGCAGAGCAGGCTCAAGCTTAGAAACAGAGGGGAAAAAACTTTATTAACCTACACTAAAATCAGGAACACACAGGAAACAGAATGAAAACTTTCCAAACATTCCTCCTTCTCCCACCCAACTTCCACCAAACCACAGTGAGACAAAAATCTTGGAGTCCTGATTAAGCTACCACCACTCTGATAATCAATTCTAAGTCCATCAGGGGAGAGAGGAGTCTCTCTTGTACCATAGTCCTCCCCCCGAAACCGTTGAAACCTCCCATGTTTCCATGTACAGTGCTCTCACCACTGTCCATGGACCGAGACTGCTCATAGGGTTCTTCAAGGATGCTTTGTCAAGTGCCAAAAACCAACCATGTCTCATTTTTGGGACAGCAGTTCCCCCCATTTTCTCATCCCCTGGGGCCGAGGGTCTCGAGAACAGAGCTTTTCTCCCTGAAGACAGAGGGCACCACCACAGCCTCTTCATCTTCCTCTGTTCACTCTCTTACATGGTGTCATTACAGCAGGTCACTCTCTTGGCTCAGGCTATCACATCCCCCTAAATGCAGTTTCAGGTATCATAGGCTACTTGGTTCAGTCTATGGCTACACAAGAAAAGTCCAGCCAAAAACCACTCCATCATCTCTTCTACTTCAGATTCTTTCCCATCTTCTTCTTAACATCTCAGGTCCCAGACTGTCTCTCTTCTCTCTCCAACCACCAGCCAGGAGGACTAATGTTTCACAAAGTTTCCTTCACCCAGAAAAGGGTTAAAAGTCCGAGCTCCGCTGCCCTCAGGGCACTGAAATCTCACGGTGGCTCTCCCATATACTGGGCACGTCCCCCCCGCCGCCTCCTCTGCCGGCACAGGCTCGCTCGCTCTCTCTTCTGGGGTTGGGGGGGGGGAACAAAAGATACCTCGGTGTTTTTTTCCACCCCTCGGTCCTGCAGGGCCGGTTCCATTCCCTTCCACCTTCTCTCTCTCTCCGGGGCTCCGGCCTACCTCAGCCTGGGCCTCCATGGCTCCCCTCCCCCACCCAGCCATGTGGCCAGGCAGAGGGAAGGCGTGCATTCTCTGCTGACTGAAACAAAAGAGAGCAAACTTTGGGAATTCTCTGCTTTTAACCCCGTGTGTCCTCAGAGGTGACTCATATCTTCAGTGGTCACACCAGGTGTCAATATTCAAATCTGACCACTGATTGGTTTAACTAAAAGTTCCCAAAAAATTCACTTCCTTTCAAACCGAGACAATTATAGATTTGAATGTCTTCTGCATTAAATTCAGAACTTCATGTAAAAGGGATAGTTATAAATTGCACAATAATAGTGCTTTGCTGTGGTTAACAACACCTCAGAACACCTCCATTTCATGAAGTCTTTTCAGACACTGCCATGCAGGATTTCAGGACCAATAATTTTGCCATTTAACAAAAGCCTTATTTAAGTAGAGAAAAGATCCCAAAACTCACAAAGTAACCCAGATCATAGTAAGTACATGGGTTTAAAACTCTTTCTTTGTAAGCATGACCTGATGATGCAAATAATGACTTGGGCAGAAAACACAATTTCTGAGAAATATTTATCCATTATATAGATGTATAATATTCCAGTAGAAAGTGTAATAACTCTGCCCTGCCAATATATCATAGATTTAGTAATGCATAAGCATGCACACACACTTGCAAGTGCTATCTGAGACCTAAGACCAGATTCCAGATCTTCCTTTGAGAGTTAGTTTTAGAAAGCCAGCACTGCCTTTTGTGTTAGAGCTCATTTTCAGCAGTTTTCACTAATTCCGAGCTCCAGGTTTCAGGAAAGCCAAGTGTCAAAGCCTTAGAAACCTGGTCATGCATGACCCTGATTCCTCTACATCCTTCAGTATCTGGAGGTGTTTGAGCCAAGGAAGCTCCTTTCCTATTGTCCATACAGAGACAATACTGGATAGTCTGATTCCAGGCACTGGTTTTCTGGAAGGAGAAAAAACACACAAAATTTGGCCATGACAAGAAAAAATAACAAGAGAGCTTCCAGAAAACCACAAACTGGAGGATGAGAGATTGATGTATGGGAGGAGAGGAGAGGAGAGGAGAGGAGAGGAGAGTCAAAAAGAAAGTTAAGTAAAAACCTGCATATGCTGAATTTATTATTAACTTGCCTTACTTTCATGCCTAGTAATTAAAACTTAGAGTATCAGAATCAATATCACATTTAGACATGAGATCAAGCTTTCTCAAGAACAGGAATTTGTGAATTAGGTCCAAACAAAAACAATATTTTCACCAAATTTGGATTTTTTTTATTGAATTGTTTTGTTAAATTCTGAAGAATGCATTTAATAAAGCTGCCAGTCCAAAAGCAACACAAGAGTTTTTACTTATCTTTAGGCAAGTAAATATGTGTGATGATTTGGGGGGAAGGGGGGAGTTCATGTGTAAAATCAGTAACTGAAATAAAGAATAAATTCTAATAATTTTTTTCTGGTTTCTCTTACATATCTCCTACATAAGGTAATTCAAGATAGTTAATTCCAGTTAACATACTGAGTAAATAACAGGTGGTTTAGTTAAACTGCATAAAATCCCTGTGTGAAAGCTATAATGAAAATTAACTAGGGTTTAATTCAATGAGTTCAAATTGCTTCCAAAGTAAATCAAGCCAAATCGAATTAAGGTCATTACAGTTTTCTATGAGACAGTCTAATCAGGGGTTCAACACCAATCAGTCATATGACTTAAATAACTAATTCAGAATGATTTTTCTGATTGTCTTTCTCCATGCAGACCAGCCCTTAGCCTCAGTCAGTGACACCGCCTACGGAGCACTCCTATGGGGGCTGCCCAAGCAGGCAACCAGCCTGCACTGGCAGAAATGTCTTCTGCCTGCCAGGTCCCCACCACGGGAGGGGATGCCACAGGAGGCATTGTTTGTCTGCAACTGAGTAAAGTTCACTCAGAATATTGACGGATCATTTATGAGTACTGGCATCCCAAACTCACCTACAGTTATTTCCCCTTTCAGAGCTGGACATAGCATGAAAAAAGGCTTAAAAATTAATCTAAGAAGACAGAAATGTATTTATAATAGCAGAGTTATTTAGAATTCAAGTGTTACATTGGGAGAATTTTTCACTAAATACAAAAAAGAACACAGAAGTCCTTCCCCTCCTCTAAGAAATAAGCATTTTATTAATTATCTTTTATTCATTTCATGCTGGTTCATCCCTAATAAATAATATTACAAAAAAAAAAAAAAAAAAAGCAGTCACTGGTGACAACCAGCACAACTTCATGAGAGGGGAGACCTGCTTGTTGAACCTGATTTCCTTCTCCAACATGGTAACCCACCTAGTTGATCTAGGAAGGCCAGTAGATGTGATCCTTTTGGACTTCAGCAAAGCTTTTGGTATTGTCTCTCATAGGATCCTTCTGGACAAAATGCCCAGAACTCAGCTGAATAAAGTGGGTGAGCAACTCTCGTGGATCAGGCACGGAGACTGACAGTGAATGACATCAGGCTGGTGTCCGGTCACTTGTGGGGTTCTGCAGAATTCCATCCTTGGCCTTGTGCTCTTCAATAGCTTCATTAATGACCTGGACACATGATTTGAAAGAATATTAAATTTGGCAACAGCACTAAATTGGGAAGAGCTGCCCTTGAGGGCTGAGAGGCCCTGCAGAGAGACCGTGACAAATTAGAGAGATGGGCAATCACCAACCATGTGAAGTTTAACAAGGGCAAGTGCTGAATTTTGCACCTGGGATGGGGCAGCCCAGGGTGTGTGTTTGAGGATGGGGAATGAGAGGCTGGAAAGTGGAAAGGCACCAAGGGATTCTGGTAGACAGCAAACTAAACATGAGCCAGCAGTGCCCTGGCAGCCAGGAGGGCCAAGTGTGTCCTCCTTATGAGGAGCAGCTGAGGTCACTTAGCTTGCTCAGCCTGGAGAAGAGGAGACTGAGGGGAGACCTCATTGTGGTCTTCAACATCCTCATGAGGGGAAGCAGAAGGGCAGGTACCAATCTCTTCACTCTCTTGACCAGTAACAGGACTCGAGGAAATGGCTAAAGTTTTGTCAGGGCAGGTTTATTTTGGATATCAGGAAGAGTTTTTTCACCCAAATGAGGATCAAGCACTGGAACAGGCTCCCCAGTGCAGTGGTCACAGCACCAAGTCTGAGTTCAAGAAGTGTTTGGACAACACTCTCAGGCACATGATGTGACTCTTGGGATGTCCTGTGCAGGGCCAGGAGTTGGACTCAATGATCCCTTGGGTCCCTTCCCACTCAGCATATTCTATGATTCTGTGATTCTCTTGCCTGAGATATTTTATCTGTCAAAGACACATACCGGATATACACTTTGACCTTGAGGATTTGCCAATCTGATTCTAATCTAGTTGAACAATTTGCTTTTGCAAGGGGAAAAAAGGGCAGTTCCAATAATCTGCTGAACTTGAATTGAATTTCAGTGAAACTTGTACTGCTGTTTATTCACACACTTTACCAGTCATAGAAATCATGTACAATTTTATTCCAAAAAGCTAGTATCTACTGAGCCTAAGTAAACAGAAGGATGTCAGATAAATGGAATTCTAAGACAAATTTAGAGCAGAATAAAATGTGTCACTGTGCTGCATTTATGACAGCCAATTATTTTTGCTTTTGCCAAAAACTGGTCACAGGTAACAGTCACCAACATTGCAGATGGTTAGAAACTACTTATTTGATATCAACACCCATCTATGGTGAAATAACTCAAGTTTATAATACATAACAATGATAGAGAAATCAAAATTTGTGTTTAAGAACCATATCAAGGAATCATTGAGACATATGGGCAGATCTGGCACTTGACTAATTTTCTGTTTGGAGCTTCTGAAAGAAATTCTGTGGACTGCCTTGGCTACTACATTAAAGTGCTTAACTTCTTACTCTTAAAAACATTTTGTTATGTTATATTCAAAATCTTTTTTTGGCTTAAATGTGATTGCTACTGCTTGTTCTATTCAGAAGGGCTCATTGACGCTGGTTTCTTTCTTTTGTCTTTACACCTGTTTTTTATCATATCTATGTTGTATTTCCTCTTCTCCAGACTAAACTACCACAGTTCCTTTCTTTACAGATGTTTTCATTAGATCCTGCACTAAGTAGATCACACTGAATGATCAGGTTTCCCAGCTTTGCAACTATTTTCAGTTTACATGACCCTTTTCAAGCAGCATATCCTAAAGAGTAATGTAGAATGGCACAGCCATTTTAGAATTCAGATATGTATATTTCAACTGTAATTCATTTTTTTATAGAACCCAAGACATTGTGGTTTTTTGCTTACTGGATATTTTGCAACATGCTAGGTTTTTGATTTTCATCCACATCTTGATTTGGTATCACTATGATGGAGTCTCATCAAGCTGACACAAGACAAGTATTCTTCGTGTGATGCTCTGTGGCACAGTTTGGTATGTTCCTCTTCTTTGACCACTAAATCAGGGGAAAACAAACCAACATGTCAAATAGCATTGACTAAGTAATTCAAATACATGGATGCATTCTTTATTTTATGCTTCCTATAATGAATGGTCTGTACACGACAGCTAGCACATTCCGCATTTGAAAGAAGTCTTTGTCAATCATTAGAGACAAATCAGAAACTAAGATCTGAATAATGTGTTTGCAAAACAGCCTCTGCCAATCTTGTTTTGATTTTGAGCTTTCTATTCCCTAGCAACTGTAAGTCACAACATTACACCAAAGAGCAAAACAAGAAGTCTGTATATTCAGTGCCTGCAGACCTACATGAATGTATCAAAGCCATGTTTTCAAATATATTTTGAAGTTTTCCAATATCCTCATTTTTCCAAATGCAACTGCAGAAATAAAAAATTACTATCCAGTTTTCATGTTTCAGAATAAAAGAGGTGCTAATGATTATGCAATTCTTCAGAAAATATGGGTTTATTTATAACTAAAGGATATTTTTCAGCAATATGCTTTCAAAGTCTTTTTCATGTTGTCATGTATTCTAATTCCTTTAAATGTATTATATAGAATATAAAAATTGCAGTTATGCATTCAGGGATAATCCTTTTTATTGCTATTATTATTATCATCATCATAATTCATAATGTTGATTTACATTTAGAGTTTGGCCTCTCTCTTAAGTAAGTTCTCAGCTAGTGGCCATATGATGACCACATTCTGACATCTCTGAGCTTTTCCCTCTTTACACTGATTCATTCTGCCTCACTAATTTTCTCTCTGTTTCTTTGTGCTGTGCACTTCCTCCAACAGACCTACATCACATTTAGTGCTGCAATTAAATACGGATTATACTACAAAAAGAACTATAAAGTAGCCCTGAATGATAGAAAGCAGTTTCCCAAAACATTTAAGCAGTTTAAGTGCCCAGTTTTGCAGTTAGATACTGAGAAGTTTTTATGAAATAGCAACAAGGAATTAAAGAGTCACAGATGGGTACAGCAAACTTTTTTTTCATCTTATTTTGTGCTTTTTTTTGCCAAACTAAACTCTAGTTAACAAGGTCATTATTTTTGTTGTTAGATTAATTTATTGCTATGCTGTTTAGCAGTTTGTGTGCTTTTTTATCCAAGTGTAGGCCAAAATTACATCAGAGGGACAATTGCATCTGTTCCACTTTTTTCAGTGATCATAACACAACAACAACAACAACAATAATAATAATAATAATAATAATAGTAGTAGTAGTAGTAATAACTTCTAGTACCTTTTGATACTTTTGATAGTGATGATGGTGGAAACTGTTTACAGATTAGTATCTTGATTAAGAAGAGACAACACCAAGTATTCAATAAGATTTCTGATTATTTAAGTCCATTGGCGTCATTTATGTTACTTTCTTACACACTGTAATTTTATTTCCCTCACCATAAATTTTTCTCCTATAATAAGAGCTGACATATTTTACACAGGACATTTAATCATTATGATAGTTCCTGCAGAAAGAAGAGTAGATAATTGAAAATAAGATAGTATAAAATTAATGATACAAGCACAAGAGATACAAAATTTTACTTTTAGTCAACTAAATATCCAGTACCTTGAAACTGCAGCTCTTGGATGATATTCTCAACAGCACCTAATGATCCTCATAAAAATCAATGGTAGCTTTACAGTACAGGCAGCATGACAATCTTCCATAGATTATACACCTTTAGGGGAAGTGATTTAGATTTTATATATCTTTTGTAAAGCATAAGATATACTGATGGTTTTGTGTGTAAATTAAGAATAGGAGTAGTCTAAAGAGTCAATGTTTCCCTGTGTCAGGAAAAATATTATCTTAAAAGTACTATAGCAAAAGGACAATTAATGTACAAGTCCAAACAACTGGTAACAAAATATTGAGCTATCTTGGGAAATCTCAGTGCATATGTTTTGTTCATTTTTGAGAAATCATTATGAAAGAAGCTCCTATGACTGTGCATATTTTCTAAGTCAGACATTGTTTTGCTTACTAAATGAAATTTTATTAGAAAAATCTTTATTTTGTTCTTTTGCTTATGAAAGATGGATAAGTTCTGGCCCACAAGTTCAAGTTGGACAAATACCAGAAACACAGGTTTTAATTAATTTTTTTTTCTTAATGATGAAGTCTTCAAGGACATTCAGATATATCAAGATAATATAGTAGTTAGTCCTGCACCAGACCCATTTGAAAATGTATCTTTTGTATAATTAAAAATATCAAACAAGCAAACAAGCAACATCAAAACAAGCAAGAAACACCAAAAAAGCCCCAAATATAAACTCCAAGCAAAACCTAACAACTCTAAATTACTTTCTATGTATGGCAAAACAAATGCACTGGATGAGGGAAAAAAAAGGTGACAAATCCTTTCTAAATTAAGACCAGTTTCAGAAAGATATATGTATCTAAGTATGTAATTATACAGCTAGCAGCATTAAGAAAAAGAAGAAAAAAAGAAAAGTTCCCATTAAGTGTATAAGAACAGTCTAAAACTTAGGGAATCTCTTTAAATCCTTACTTTGTCACTAGTTTATTGGGTGATGCTAGGTAAATTCTTTAGGATTAAGAGAGTACCTAGGTAACCCAGTCAGTATTTCATCTAAACTGCTTTAGGAGGGAAATAATCAGTCTTTGAGGGGAACAATTCTTCCCACTGATTAAAAAACTTAGACCAGATGGACAACCTTTAAAAAGCTGGATGAAATGAGTTTGCATTCAGGATTAATCAACAGTTGAGTTCCAGAGTCAATGTTCACAATTTATTAATCTAACCTGAAAATTAAAGGATTTTATTTAGAGAGCCTTCATATTACAGTCTTAATGTTATAGGCAAAAACATCTTGTCTGATTTCAAGGTTTACAGACAAATATGACTTTTGACATAACTGTGAATGGCTACTTAGGTTTATATAATAACACCTGAACATTTAACTTAAAAACTGCAAACAACTGAACCCTCAACCCCAAAACTCTTCAGCTCTCCCTATTTCTTAAGCCAAAATTATGAATTTTAATCTTTCAGCCTACATTTGATATCACACATTTTTTAAATTAAGGTACTTCTTAAGCAAAGTCACACACTAGTGACTAGTATAAGTTGCTGATATATTGGTAGATAATTGTTTAATATGAGTAGGTTCACTGTGCGTTCCAGTTTTTCATCACATAATAAGGTTTTGTTTTCCGACATTTTGTGCAACCAACTTCTCACATTCCTGGGTTAACAGAAAAATTAAACAGCAGAATTGTCAACTGTGCAGTGTCCTTTCCAATAATGTATATTCATTTGCACTAAAGTACACATTTTCAATGAATGAAAATGCTTTGCAGTGATGATGTAGCATAAAGAAGACAGGCTCATCAAATAGAAGTATAACAGCAAACTCACCTGACATCTCTTTATTGTTTTTATTCCCAAGTGCTCAAAAATCAAGATTCACCAAGAAGTATACAGTTATGTTAGAGACTGCATGAATCCTTGATATTGTCTCCATGCTCCAATCTCCAAAACTTGACTTTGAAAAACATGTTCCCACTCTACAGATAGTCAATATCCTGAAGCAGTCATTGGTGAAACTGGAGCATTCATGATGAAAACTGAGAGAAAAAAATCACTCCATATTACCACCTTAAATACACCACTGGGGGTTTTTATTTTTTTCCACTAGGGGAAAAAAAAACAAACAAAAAGAACTTAGTTGATTGTTTCATATCCCCACAAAAGAAGGAGACAAGAAACTGAGCTTCTCTCCCTGCGCTCTTTAATTTTTAGTATCAAGTTCTTACCTTCTAATCTTAGTTTATACCTCACTCCTTTGATAGGTCTTGATGAAACATCATTCTAATACTGTTATGCTCTTTCATTCAGGAATAAAAAGATAAAATAAGCTATACACAAGAGACTGCACACTTGTAGAATACCATTTAATTAATTAGAATATGCCTGACCAATCATTCTAAAGAAAAAAATCCCAAACTATGACCAGTTTAACCCCATTTAACTACATTAATTTGCTGTTCTTGGAGCACATTTCATTGCAACTTTCAACTTCCAAATATTTTACATAGATTAAACCAATCTGTGGAAATAAAACTACCAGCAATATAGCTTTCAGGGACCTGACTTAAAAGTATCTAGAATTCTCCTGGTAGAGAACTATATGCACCAAAACCAAGAGATATCAGACAAAAAAAAAATATTTTTAGAGCTGCAGCAAAGCATTTGGTAGAAATTTACACCCTGCTAATGCAATCTCTGCAGGATTAGAAACTGCAGCATTTTCATCCTTTTTTGATTCGACCACAGGAGTAATTTATGTTAGCAAGCTATTGAAGAACAAAGACGAATAACACAAAAACTGTTTCAGAATATTGAGAGTAAGGTTCACATCATATTCAGTATGTCTCAAAACTTAGTTTTCATTTGTAATCAAAATTTTCAGTATTGATAAAATGTGACACAGTTACCTTGGCACAGTAAAGTGCGTATTAGAATATCAACTCTCTTACTTCGCTACATGTGTAATCAGTCAAACCCCGAATTCTCTCCATCAATCGTAAAAGGAATAAGAAAAAATAAACTCTGTAGTGTCCAGGAATGAAATAATCTCCCTAGATGTTAAGTTTCATAATCCCTATTAATTAATAGAATTTTTTGAAATGTAAATCCTGTCTAAAAAAAATCAAATTATTATATGTGAAATAACAGCGAATGTTCTTATTATCCACATATGTGTCTAATCCTTCACAGCTAAGCTCTTGGGCTCAATTGTATCTCAAGACAATGAGTTTTTAATGTATCAATTTCCATTTACACTGAATTTTTTTTTTTCATTGTATAATGAAAAAGGTTAAAAGAACTAGATTAAGGTTTACCTGTAATTTCTGAATCTCTATAGCTTTATATCTATATATCTCTACATTAACAATTTTAAATTAAGCAATACTATTGTTTTGAAGAGAATCCTGCCCTTATGCCCATTTTCTGCATTTGATTTGCAGACTTGTGTTTGCAGAGCAGCTTTTCTCTTTTGCACATATTCCCTTGTGAAGAAGCTAAACAGGAATCTCACCACAAGGCCCAAATAGTCTCTCCTGTTCAGGGGGGGCATCAAGTTGTGAACTGGGTCATGGTTAAGTTGTGAATTGGGTCATGGTCACACAGCCACTGGGTACCATGACACAGACTCTGTTCACATGCCAATAACAAGGTTCTTGAGCTACTCTGACCACCTCAAGTGGTCCTTGTGTGTCATAAAAGGGGCAAGCACTGCACTCGGCATCTTCTAGCTTTCCTCTCATAAGCCTGGAACTGCTCTTCCATCTCAGACACCTTGGTCATCACTTGAACCAAGACAGATTTGCCCACTCAGATCTGGCTTGCCACTAAGTGATAAGTCATGGCCTGCAAAATTCACCTGCTTTCCCTACTCTCACTTTGAAGATAAATGTAGGCTCTGAAAATTGGAAGGGAGGATGCCAAAGACTGGTTCATGGCAGGGCACCTGACCTGTTCCCTCACCACCAAACATTTCTGCACAAACTGGGATAGTTCTTCAATTAAATCACTAGAAAGGAAGAACTAGCAAATACTGTTTTACTTTTCAAACTGGAAGTATAATGGAACTGGCAATCCAGTGTTCTGCATTAGTTGCTGCAGTCAAAGGATAAGCACTCTATTCTGACACTTTTCTGTGGACATTGAGAAAACAAAAAAGGAAAGTGAGGTTGGGCAGCAGCCACCACATGATGCAATTTTGAAATATGGGTTAGCAACAGCAACATCATGAATATAAATAATGTTTTATTCTTATATAAAGGTAAAGGTGGTAGGAAGACACAAATGCAATAATGTGCTAGTCGAATGGCTAGCATGAAATAGATGAAATGATATTGTGATTCCTAAGCAGATATGTGGAAGTGTGTGTAGTCAAGGAAACAAAGTTTATTCTCTGAATAAGTTTTCATCAGAGAACTTGCCATATGTATATAGGCGCATTTGGCCCAAGTATCCATCTTTATCTAATGTAAACTCCATGAACCACATACAACAGAAATATGAGGAACAACAGAACCATCTATTTTACCTATTGATCTGCTCCTGTTGAATCAGGAGGAAAAGATTTTAGGGAATAGCTAATTTGAACATAATCTGCATGAGCACTTCTCTTTCTTTGTGGTAAAAATATCAATCTTCCCATTTTCTGGAGATCCTCTGTGCCTTTATTCACGGCACATGATCCTAAAACATTTAAATTTCACCTACCACTTTTCCATAAATAGAATGAGAACCAAACAATTAATTTCAGATGCAGATGTCTCATAATGGAAAACTTGTACTATTATTACTATTAATTTATATTTTCTTCCACATCTGTCTTTTCTATTATGACAGCACTGTCCTATTTTCTTCTAGATATGCAGAGTATTTTAAACCAACTTCTAGAATTATGCTGAAGAATCTTGTATTTCTCCAGTTTATGCTAATTGACAGTTTACAGTAAAGTATTCTTTCCAATATGAATCATCTGGCATGTCTAAGCCACTTTTACACGCCATGATGATATTCATGTAACTTGTGTGGGCCGCTTGGATACTGTGCTGATTATGACTTGGGGTAGTGGTTTTTTCACAGTGTCCAGTATGGGACAGTGGTTTGGATTTTTTTCTGAGAACAGTGTTGATAATAGGTATATTTTTGTTCGTGCTGGGCACTGTTGCACAGAAGCAAGGCCTCTTCTGCTCCTTGTGCCACACCACCAGTGAGGAGGCTGGAGGTGCACAAAAATCTGGGAGAGGACACAGGACCAGTGACCCCAAGTGACAAAGGGGATATCCCAGACCATGTGACACCATGCTCAGTATCTGGAGGGAAGAAGGAGGGAGGGGAAACATTCAGAGTGTGGTGTTCTTCCCCCCAAGTCACCATTACCATGGTGGGACCCTGCTCTCCTGGCAGTGGCTGAACACGTGCCTGCACTTGGGAAGAGGTGAATGAACTCCTTCATTTGCTTTGCCTGTGTGCTCAGCTTTTGCTTTCCCTGTTAAACTGCCTTTATCTCAGCCCAGAAGTTTCCTCACTTTCACTGTTCTGGTGCTCCCCCCCATCCTGTGGGTGTGGTGGCTGGCAGCAGGTGTGAAACCACAGAGGTTACCTACCCATCCAGTCTGACTTCTCCTTTTGTTTCATTGACTGTGTCACTGGTCACTTACTTTTGCACTTTACTCACAAATGACAAGCAACTTTACTGCTACGGAATCAAGAGGTATGTTTCATTTCTCACAGGTAGAATGGTTCTTTTTCTTTATTTTCTATCTGCTACAATTGCATCTTATACCTCCACATTATACTCCATTGCATTTTATTTCCCTTCATATATTATTTTACTCTACATCAAAGTAAAAAAAAAAAAAGAATTGTCATCTTTTCTAACCACACTCGAGAGATTTATCAAATACTGCTGGTTCAAAACCTTATTTTACTTCCATAAAAGACTACATTTTACCCCACTATTTTTTTTTTTCTTTTTTATACTCTGTGGATGGCTTCTGTTGAATTCCCACCTTTTCACAGAAGCTAACTTGACCTCTAACTTGACCTCTGTCAAGTCTTTTCAGATGTCATTAGTGACATTCAGAAATCAAAACTACTTTTTGTAAGTGTAAAGAATAATCTTTCTTTTAGGCATAGTCTATAGTCATGTACCAATCTGGATTCATGCTTTTTCATGTTTAATGTAAATGTCAGATAAACACAGTTTAAAGCATTTATGATAGTGTGACTGAGGAGGTATCTAAATATTTATTATATGTACTTAACCCTTATATAGTTGTTGAAAGCGATATGTCTTAAATTACAGCAATTTTGTGCTGGCAGTGAGGTACTCTCTTACGGGACATTACATAAATTGTAAATGTCTTCCCAAAGCATGATCATCAATCAAAACTAGCAATGATAATGTTGCCAGCAAAATTAGAAACAGGCTGTCAAGACGCAAATAGAAAAATCATTATGAAAGAAACTCAAATTTATGTTTTGCTCTAAAAATTACTTTTCTCCAACAAAGATAGATAATAATAATTGGTCTTTTCTGTCAAATTCAGGGACATTTTCTAATAAAAATTTAATATTTACAAAATTAGTGAAATGGTTACTGCATTTACTACATAGATCTATTATTAACCAGTGGAAGCCTGGTTAAAAAAACAGGCAGGAAAAGAAAAGGAATGACTGTGGGGTATCACTTTTCAGCAAACTCTTCAGATAATTCTAAAAAGATTATAGAAACATTTTTGCAACTAAAAAAAATAAAGAAAATGAAATGACATGGAATCATTCTCTTCTCCCACCATCTGTAAAAAATGAGTTTTGATTAAAAAAATCAAATTTTCAAAATTCAGGACAACAGTGAAAGAAAAAATCCAAACTGATCCTCTGTTATTAACAAGACAACAATAATTTTGAAGACTCAAACTACTGTCTGTCAAATTGCCATTGAGAAATTATTAAGTATTAAACATGAGAGGTGTAAATTTTTTTCTTGTTTCAAAATGTATTTTGTCTTACAACTTTATTGCTACCTATACTATTAAATAGTTAGATATTGAATAGGTTCATTTCAACCAAAATAAAGGGAAAGAAAAAGGAAAAGTTAAAAGAAAAAAAAATAGAAGGCTGATTATTATACTTGTTACACCTATCACTTGAAAAACGGTTTATGAGGCTTGACATTTTCCATGGCCTTAAATAATTAACTGCGGACTAAAAGGCTGAGCAAATATGATTAGTCAATTAATAAATTTATTGATTTAAAAACATAATAACATTACACAGTGCTAGAGCCATCTATTTTACATGACATAATGATATACATTCTAAGTAAACATTGCTCCCTAAAATTCCTTTCTCCCTTAAAAAATTAAAATAAATTGCAATGATAATTGCTTAATGAAACATGTACAAATATTCAGTTTCTTTTTGGATTACTAGATAGCTAGCATACTGCATGCCTACTGGGTTGTTCAATCATAATAAAATTAATTTCATCTTTCCAATGTGATATGCAAAGTTATGATTTCTTTTTAAAATTGAGAACCTTCTCTGTCATGTTTTAAATAAATAGCTATTAACAAGCTGAAACATTTTGCAAACTTGGGGCTATACTTAAAATAAGCATTTATTCAGTGAACTCATTTTTGGAAGACCCGTTAGCATCAGCTTTAAAAAAGATTAAAACAAAAAACTAAAAAAAAAAAAGTTAAAGAAAAAATAAGTAAAGTAAAGACAGATTACCCTATTATCATAGCTGCAGTCTTTCTCAGTTGCAGTGATGTAACATTTGAACTCATGTCAGCTTTACATATTGAGAAATATTAAATGTCTTGTTACTTCTACCAAAAGTAAAAAGTGTAGTGTTTATAAAGAAAAGAGTGAACACTGCTAGTGAAAGATGAGAGGAATGATAATATCTGACTTTAGTTATAATGTTGTCTTTGTGATAACAGCTCTTTACCTAACATTCATACAGTAACCTTATGTTTAGAAATCTAAAATTGAATGGCTGTGGAGTGATGTTTCACACTAACAACTACTAGTGTGATTTAGCTAACCAACATCAATTTCCTCCCGGCCCATAAAGCAAAATCCATCCAGCATCTATGTTGAAACATCTGCAAGCAGCAGCCCAAGATAGTACTCACAAAACCAATGAAAAAAGTCCCAAAACATTCTCTACAGAACCAATAAATAAATACACAAAAAACCAAAGCAATAAACAAATAGAATTACCTGAAAAGGTGAAATCAAAGAAATCACCTTCCAATCAGATTCTTAAAGACATTCTTTCCACCTAAATATTCTTATTAATAATGCCATTATATTCTGATATCTGGAGTTACATTTGCATAATTGATGCAAATTTCTGCCTGTTTTCTAAGTATTAGCTTTTCAAGAAATATTGTCTGGTTCTTGCCTTTTTGATCCATCAACTGTGTAACAGTTTAGACTCAGATTAAGGGGTGTGGCATATTTTTTCATTTACTTGCACTGTATGGATGATTTAGACTCATATACATCACAAAACACCAGTATTTGGTTGAGTTCTTGGCCTACTTCTCCTGAACAATTTGTACCCTTCCTGTCTTGCCTAGTCTTAGTTAGCTGTCGAGGTTCCAGAGCACAGGCACTGTTTACCTTCTCTTGCAGAGGGATGAATACAAAAGGGGTGTTCTTGAGAGAACTGCTGAGCACTTTGGTGCTGAAGATTTTTCACTTCCATACTGCTCCTAGAGTATTTCTTCCCCTAACAAACTCTTTGTCATCTCACCTGATTTGCAGCCACTGGATGTGGTTTCATTGTGTTTTTCTGTAGAACACCGTGAGCACTGGCTACTTGTAACTGCACTAATTGCCAACACCATCAAAATGAGGTGCATCAATAAGTGTTTTATTTCTGTTTGATAGTTTTCTCTTTGTTCTGCTAAACAGGTTTTAAAAAAACAGTATTATGTATTTGTTCCTACAATGCAGTTATGTAATATATGTAACCTAATGCTTTAAACACCTCTTTCAAATAGAAGCATAGTAACTTTGGAAAATATGTACTTTCATGGATTATTGATGACATTTTTAGCATCTCTTTACAAAATTGTAATTCCTGTTTTGTTCTCTAAGTTTTGAGATAGATGGTCAGTGAGGTTTGTAATGGCTTAGGTTCCCCTCTGCCTAACCCTAAACAGGGTTATTAGCATTCTTTTTTCTCCAAGGGGCATGAAAAAGTGAGATAGGAGAATAAGATTTTCACCAGAATTGTGAAACAGAAGGGACTACTGAAAGCTGATTTAATGACACAGGCACTAAAAGGAAGCTGCAAAATTCATGTACTGTGACTGTTCTATTTTAAAAAGTAAGGGTTGTGGGGTTTGGCACCTGGATAAAATGGATTTTTCTCATATCTTGAGAGGTAATCACTGAAAGACTGAATAATACGTAACGGCTAATAGGTACAACCCATGAGAAAAAATGCAGTGGTTCTGTGAAGTGTAACAGTAGTTGAAACTTACAACCTCCCATGTAGTCACCTAATAGCTCCTGATAAACCATCAAGACAATATTCTTGGTGTGTATAAATTCTATGGAAAAAAAATATTTCCACAGCAACTGGTGGCTGCAGAATATTTCCACATTTTTAAAGGGGGTGAAAAGGGAAAATATTTTGAACATATGGTGGAATTGAATAAATTGACAGAGTCCTGTCAGTTTTATGCAAGTCTCTGGTGAGGTCAGAAATTTATACTACTCATAATGGAATCTGTTCCTGGGCAGCAAATAGAAGGACCTATCCAAAATCTTTTTCCCAGTGAATCTGGTCTGATCAGTAAATACATTGCAACATTGGTGCTTTGGGGTGTCTTAGTACTGAAGAGGCCAAGCTGCTGCCCAGTAATGCACAAAAGATGAATTCAGGTGTTGCAGCAGAGATGATACCAATAGTAGCAGGAATTACACCTTAATTCCATGTTTATTCCACTCCATATCTCCACCCTCTGAACCCCATCAAATATTTTTCTTGTTCTTTAGACATATATATTTCACAATTAGTTTCTCAGACTAGAGTGTTGATTGACTTCCTACTATCTCTTTACCTATCACGAGCACAACCATCACCATCATCATCATCATCATCATCATCATCATCATCATCATCATCGTATTTCCCCGCTCTTAATCTGTTTAGAATAGTTCAGAATCTGTTCATTATTTCTTCTGCTTCTGAGATGCATTCTCTAGGACTAAAACCTCTCCTCAGACTTTGTCCAAAAGCTTCTAAGCTTGCCAAGTGAAAACACAGTCACACAATGAAATGTAGAGAATAAAGAACCAAAAATACACCCACTGACAAATGCTGCAGCCACAGAGTCCAAGCTAACACTGAGCATATGAGAGCCACAGATCAACTGGCAGAAACTGCAACAATTTAGACAAAATGTTTGACAACAGTACTAAGTAGAAAAAGGAAAAATTAAGAAGAAAGATGAACAGTGAAATAGAACCTTGTGATAAGTTTAGGTGAAAAAGCAGGTGAAAAAGAAACTGAACTTTCCTGATAAAAGCAGCTATGTCTCTGAATATCATCAAAGTCAAAGCAATTCCAAAAATCATTGAACAACATTTAACAAAATATCACCAGCAGAAAAATGCAAAGATTCAAGCAGAGCTGCTCTCCCCATGAAGCCATGATATCAAACAGGGCATGAGGACAGCAAAGGAAAGACATCAATAGTATGGAGCACTTATTAGATCAGATGCACAACTAGCCCACTGGAAGGTTAGCAGAGATCTAAAGGAAATGCCAGATAAAAAGTGAGTATATTAGCTCTGCTACTCACAGAACAACACTGTAAACTTTGCATAAGGGTAAAAGTATAAAAATGGAATCAACTGGATTGATTGGAACAATGGGGAAAAGGAGAGAAGAGGGGGGAAGAGAAACAGAAATAGGGAAAAAAGTGGGGGAAAAGAGAAAAAGGAAAGGAAAAAGGGGGAACGGGAAAAGGAAAAGGGAAAAGGGAGGGAGGCAGAGGGATAATTTTTGTAATGCAAAAAATAATGACAATAAGTTTAATTTGGTCATTTTAGAATTATCTCCCATGAGAACAATACGAATATTTAGAATAACATTGGTATTTATCCCGGGAGCTAGGCAAATTCTTTCTAAACATGACCGTGCTTTTTGCTTAAAGATCTCATTTATTTCTTACCCCCTCTTTTCACCAGGTTGGGTTTTCTCGCTGACTTAGGAAAAAGGGACATAGTCAGATGTTGACATGAGAGAAATGAATGTTGTGTTTACAATGATATGTCATGGCAAAATCTCATTCTTCGAAAAATCTGCACAATGATTGTTAAAAAACTCACAATTTAAGTTCAGACGTGGAGACAATGAGAGAAAGAAACAATGACAATGAAGAACCAAAAAGAACGTTTGCTGGAGAAACAGAACAGGACAAAGCACCAAGAGAATAGATAGAAACGGAAATGAGAAAATAAGGACAATTTTGAAGAGCTCTGCATGGTCTAAACCAGTATTTTTAACAAGATATGATACATTTCTACAAATAACCTGTAGGGCTATGTTTTCTGCATTCGCAGTAGTGACATTTTGGGCAAAAAAGATCTAATGTGCAACATCAGATTTTCAATAGCCAGCCCAGGAATCTTGATGAACATTTGCTTCAGCCAGCAGCAGTGTTTCCATGAAGGCAGCAGGCACAGTCCATCTGGACTTCAAAGTGGGATAATTTCATTTTTAAGGACTATGTTTTGAATTCAGGCCTTTTCTGGTTAATGAAAAATACATAGTAGTTCATGGCATTAATAAGATGATTTGTCTTAAATTCCTGTATCATGCTATTGACAATAGGAAGAGTAAAGACAAATATTCTAATAAATACCTTCTTTAAATGCTGTCTTTCTAATGAAATAATCTAGACACTGGACTCTGCAAATTTTATATTAGCATACTTCGGCTCAGCCATTAATGTAATGGCAATTACATTTGTTTGTCACCATCTAGACTATTGCAAACAAGAAATAATACAAGGAAATAAGATTATATGTGAAGGGGAGAGAAATAAATTTTTTAAAGTTCTTCAAGCTAATAAAAAAAGTGTAGCAGAAAAACTAAATGGAAGGAAAATAGAAGAACAAGAGAGCGAGTGACATGAAAAGAAAATAGAACAATAGAGAAAGCAGTAAGAGGTGAAAATGATACCCTGAAGCATGATTAAATATAAGACAGGATGTCAATAATTCATAAAAAGAAATGGCTACTTAGAAATGCAATGCTTACCTCAGCTTGGTTTGGAGATACAGTCAGTATACAGGTGTGAAGGGGGTCTGTGATCTGTCAGTAATCAATCAGTATTTTATATTAAAAAAAAAAAGAACTTGAATAATTTATACTGAATTTCTCATTCTGCCTCTAAGAATTGAACAAAGTACCTGGAAACAGCTGGGCCAAGGATCTCATGACTAATAAGGAAAGTGCAGAACTGAATTATGTCAATCTAATTCATAAGACTGCCTGTCTATAGCCAGGAACGTGTATGGTTGTGACAGTATTTGAAGATAAGAAGATGGAAATAAATGTCTACCCTGGACTGAGCAAAGCCTGAACACTATCAAAAGAGATGTTGGCAGTGTGCCCTATCTGTGTGGGGATATATTACCAGTTATGAATCCAGACTCTCTAAACCCTCAAATTAGGACCAGTACCTTCATTTAACCTTTCCCTTCTCATCAGGTAAGGCATTATGCTGTTCAGAGAGAAAGTGGGATATTGTTTTCCGAAAGGTAATGGTGTAATCACTTGTCATTCTCTAATGAAGCTAAGAGAGCACTGGCAGACTGGATGCAGAGTAAATCACAAAATGTTACCAACAGTCTAAAAAAGATATTCTCATTTAGCATATATATTGAAAATATCTTGCTACTGAGACAGCTGCTTTTATTTATTTGTCCTGGAAAACAAAACCAAAGAAAGCCAAAAAACCTTTAGGGTTACCAGGGTACATAAATCCCAGCCAGCAGAATGTGAAGAGAGGTATCCTGACACTGACTGGAGTTGCCATAGAGGGCATGAAGACATTAGCACTTCATGATGAAGGTCTCAGACTTCTGGGGCCTTCTCTCATTACAATTTCAGGAATGGTTGAGACATCAGACAACCAAGGGAAGTGACACCAAGGAAAGTGACACTGTCCCCCCTCCTGGTTCCACCTGGAACTCTCCCTTGGGGTGTTTTCTGGACTCAGTGCAATCACTTGGGCCTCATCGCTTATAAGAAATGTTTTCGTTTTTATGGCTATAAATATCTTTCACACACCTAAGGTAGCTGTAAAGAAGCAAAGCATGAACATTATCAATACATGTATTCAGCACTTGCTGTTGTGCTTTACCTAATTAAAGAGGATTTTTAGAAGACTTGATTTAGCTTATTATTTGTGTTGCAGTTTTTTGACAAAACTTAATTGTTCTGAGGGGCCAACTCAGAGACAGAGTCCTAGGGAACGTATTATGGTGACACAGTAAGTACATTTAATATTGTATTGCAAATATTCCTGAGAAAATATATGTTTCTGATTTCTCTCTGATTTCTCTCTGGTTTTGGTGTTATATTAACAATTCCACAATGCATCTCTGAGCAGCAGTTTTGTGGGTGTCTTCATTTTTTCTTGTCAATTCTTCTGCTTATCACATGTGAAACAAATGAAGAGCACCATGAAATTTGATAGTGTGATATTTGTGCAGTGCTCATCTTAGAATAGTCTTTCCTGTTCCTTGTTAGTGCCCCCATTCTCCATCAAGCTAAGTAGAATATTAAGACCTTCCATTGTCCAAATATTAAACTATGTGAAAAAGATAAATGAAAATGAACCCTTTGAAAAAAATGCATTCCACCAGCTTTTATAAATTTGCTTCTTGAGACTAGTACTGACAATCTCCTATGTCTCCAAGTTGCACTTTAAATTCATAGTTAGATTTTGCTTTTGATGCCTGAGCAGATTTCAAGTTAACTATCACTCTGAAACCACCTAATCACAGCAGCCACTTGGTCTATTTCCTTCCATGCTGAGGCAGACTTTTAAATTTTATTTGGTACTTAAGTTTATCATGGCACAAATCTCTTCCATCGGTGCTCAAGCAGTGTCAATGCTAGCCTGCTAGATCATTTTAGCACCTATTGAGGCACACTTGTTTACTGAGAGTTAACAAATTAAATAAATAAATAAAACAGGTGAACAGAATGCTTCAGATGATTCATAAACATGTGAGTTATAATTTCTGGGTTGTTTTTGGTTGGTTGGTTTGCTTGTGGGTTGTTTTTATGTTCTCAAAAACTGCCTAAAAGTCTTTTCCTGAGATCAGGTTTGTCAGTCACTTTCAGAGGAGCTATGTGCTGCACATGTTTGGGGAAAGTCATACTGGCATTTTGAAGGAGACTGGTTTTTTTCCCAGCAAGAAAGGTGCTGTGTAATAACTCTTTACAAGTCAATATTTGTCCTCTAAATCATTAGAAAGAAAAGCTGCTTTTTCTAAGGTGCAAGACACAGACCATCTACAGATACCTGCATTTTTTACATATTATCAGAAAGAAGGAAATCTATTTAATAGAAAAATTATGGATTTGGTGATGGTTTCTATAAATCACAATTAAAATTTTAAGAGACTCACAGTGTTATTTATTAAACTCATAGCAAAAGGTATTCTGAGTCAGCTGAGATGGAACATGAATGTCCAACACTAGTTATTCTGCTAATATAGTAGAAGAAACAAAATTTGCTTTCTGACAATTTATGACTGACCAGAGAAACTATGGGTATAAGGAAAGGTGGCAGTGGGTCTTTCTCCCCATGGTTTATTTCTGTTACCCCCAGGTTTGGTTTCACCCTGGGTTCTCCCCTCCCTAGTCCTGCTGTCAGTCACTGCCTGGACCCACCTGTTACTTTATTTACATAATGTCAATCTCACCTGACTCCTACCCCTCATTCCAGAGAATTCCCTGTGCCTCGGTGTCCCGTTGGTCTAAGTGACCCTCGCCACTCCCCATGCCCTTCCTATAGGGTGTTAGGTCGTGGGTCCCTCCTTTCTCCCCTCCCTACTGTGACCTGATTGGTAAAGAATTGTAACTCCCCCCGGGTTTAAATGTAAAGTGCAGGCTTTGCTCTCTCTGTCCTTTTTCATCCTCGCTTGGGACAATTAACCTGAGGAACTGGACAAGAGGGAGCCTTCTCCAAGTTCTTGCCTCGAAACCTCGACACCACAACCCCTACAGCCGCAGAGGAGCAGCTCTGAACTGCCGCGGTTCCCGAGGCCGCTGGCAGACCAGGGAACAGCTTCTGGCACCAAGCCGCTAGCAGAGCTAGCTGGGGATTCCTACTGGCACAGTGTCAAGGAAATATTTTTTAGTGTTATTTATCATATTTTGAATTAATTTCTTGCTTTTCCTGAGCTGTAACACCTTCTTGTGAAGTAGTATGTCCTAGAAATGTACATAAAAACAAACTCCATTTAACCTCATTATAAGAAACTCTCTGGTTTCTCTCATATTGTTGTCCTAAGCTCTAATGGCTTAACCTGATCTACAATTTCATTTTGTATATGGCTTTACTTGAAAAATTTTTATTTATCTTCTATTACTCTTCACATCCCTACAAATACATCCTCCTGAATTTCCTTCTTTCACTTCCTGTCTTGTTCCCCAAAAATGCAATTAGACAGTCAGAGTTTACAAAATACGTACATCTCCAACAGGCTGAAGACTTTACTTTGAATCACCATACACAGCTATAATCAATGTGTAACCATTACTCTACATTAAGTCCTTCATAACCAGCTCTCAGGGCAGTACCAGGAGCTGGGACTGATGGATTCTTATGATTTTTATCATAAAAATGAATATATATATATATATATATTAAAAATTCTAAATCTTATCTATAAAGGACTTCGAATTTTTTCTCTTTTAAGTCTTCGTGTATTACTTATTTTTCTTCACAACACCAATGGAAATGTTTTCTCACAGCTTAACTTCTAAGTGTGTGACTGATTCTTTTGAGTTCGCAGTTAGCCACACACATAAGTGTTCAGCATGATGAAAAATCTTCAGTTCTTCTAAAAGCAGGAAATAACTTTTCTTGTTTCTACAACATGAGTAGTGTTTTGCCTTTTTTCCATACAAATTCTAATCCCTAACTGGGGATTATAGAAATATAAAAGTTTAACGAGCATCAGTCCATCCAATATCAGAATTAATTTAATTCATAATAAAATCCTGCAGCAGAACATTTACTATCTAGAGGAACTAAAGCCTGGGAAAACCAAATTGCCTTATCACCTGACTGTTTTTTTCTGTCAGATTTGTCCTTAGAACACTATAGTTCGTTTAGAGCTCAGACTAACTCTTGAATTTCTAACATCTCTCCTATTTTCAGGGGATATATTTTTTTCAAATTAGGTCAAGGATGCTCAATTCCTATTGGCCTTAAATACTCATTGTATGCGAACTTCAGGCGCTAACATGGAATGGTTTGGAAATCAAGATATGAGAGAAACTCTGTTTTGTTGATGATCCCTTGAGTTATCAAAATGCCTTAGAATACCACTTTTCTAAGATAATAAATCCACTGGAGAATTATCTAAAACCACCCGATTCTTATTAGGATTTTTTATTAATCTTATGTCTGCTGCGTTGATACTAACAGCACATTAAATTTTAAAAAAATATTCAAAGCATCCTATGGGACAATGTATTTAACATAATATCTGAGGCTTATCCTTTTGACTGTCAAGTTTAATATCAATAAATAATATTCATGCTCAATTACCCGTTGATAATATATTGCAGCACATTATAGATTTCCAACATTGACTACTAGGATTGTAAGTCCCCAGCAGCAAATAACATCGGAATGAAAAAGGTTTTGTGTCCTTTCTTTGGTTTGTACACTTCTAGGAATTGACAAGAAATGTTTAGTCCCATAGACTCACCTCCCTAGGTACAGGACATGTAGAATCCCTACTGAAGGCACTGGAACTCCTGGTAATCAGTCCATACAAGATCACTCCCATGATATCACTTCAAATTACTTGAAAAAACTTGGGAAATACAGAACTAAACTTATTCTAGTAGTCCTGGGAATTCATATCTTCCTGTTTTTCTGATTGCCTATTAGACAACGGTAGACTTAATTTCCATTTAATTTTTATTCATGTAATTTTAAAATGCCATTTCTTTTAATCTAAGATGTTTGCTGGCAACTAAATTCTAATTGCTTGAAAAACAGGTTTCAGTGCAATTATTAAAGAAATCTTTGATTGCCTGAGGTAGATAGATATAATTTCCTAGACTGTACAAATTAATTATCAGTGATCTGCTTGACGTTCCATGCCTATCTCTATATATATGCATATATATGGGATATAGATATATATATATATGTGAGATATATATTTATATAAACACACACATATATATAACTTTAAGTCTTACTTAATAGCTGAGGGTTGTTAGAATAGTTTCTGATCACGATGATTCGTGGTACGCATTGATAAGTTTTCTCAGTAAAAACTGACACTGATTAATAGATATGCTAAGTTCTTGCTAGTATAAATGTGTCATATAAGCAGCAGATGCCTTTTGAAGGTAAAATAAAGTTGAGGAATTCAAGGTCCTGAAACAGAACCAGACTGGATAATTTCATTTTCTTCCTACTTCTCTACAATTTCTCTTTGGAAATGCCTTTGACTTTTGATGTTATTTCTGGTAATGTGTTGGCATAAAGACCACTAACACAAGACCAATGTTCTGTGCTGTATGTTCAGAGGTGAGAGGTGAGGTACAGCACGTGTACCTCATTTATTTTTCTAGACAAATATTAACTATTTAATGCTATTGCCCATACTGACTTCTCATTTCTATCTACTGAATGGGTAGCATAAGTAAAAGGTTATATTGCACAAACATGAATTTCATGTGATGTAATCCTTGTTTAACATAGGTCTGTGTATCTCTCATATTGAATTATTGCTCATTCCTAACACTTCATAAGCCCCCTGTTTTGTTTGTGTTGTCATCCTTAGCATTTTTTGATTCAACAGGAAGTAAATTAAGTACCTAAAATAGCTCAAATGTTCTCCAGGCTGAGACACTTCAGAGTGTATCCAGAGGTGAAAAGGAATAATTTTAATATTCAAGTGTGTTTTATGTTAAATTCTTCTGTCTTTGGTCATTAAATAAACAGAATTTTTGAGAATTTAAACTTTGATGCTTAAGTTCCACCCATAGCCTTGCAAGGATTTCATATGAGTTAATTTGGTAAGGTCACAGAAGGAAACCTAGCAGATTAGGAATTCTTACCACTCCTAGACTAGTGACCCAAACACAAAAATGCTCTGATTTTCCTTAGTTCGGTTGAACTCGGGTTTTTTGTAAACTCTGTTTTGAATTTGCCAATTATGGCAAATGGTGGCATGCTGTGGTGAATTTGAGGGACCTATCCATTGATCAAACACATGATAAAACATTTTTCTATAAAGCCCCCTGACAATCATCAAAACACTACAAGCTTTCAGAGGCTCTCAGTCTATTGTAGAATCAATGCAAATGGTTTCCAGCCCATTGCAAAAGTGACATTTCAGAACTCCCCTTATTTAATGTTCACTTGGAAGGCAGAAAAAGTGTTTCCCATTAGTTTTTGTCTAATGCCTTGTGCCAGCTGTCTTTTACAAGGTTTCTAATTTGTCTTCATTCTGTATATCCCCTTTTAAGATCTGAAAATGTCTTCTGAAGAATTTCTGATACTACTTGGGTTACACACACACAGATCCAGGATAAGTTTTGTAGATTCTGTTTTCTTAGTGACAGTCTGGAGCATACAAAAATGCATTTTACTGTTTCAACTGCTGAGTTTCCTAGCTCATTGATTGCTCTCTATATTAAAAAAGAAAAGCCTTAAAAGATTTTCAGAGTCAGAGATGCTATATTTTTTCTAAGTTCAATTTCATGCAAGCTTTTAATTTGGGTTCTATATACAGATTATGATGGGCAGTCTTACTTGATATATACCATTATCAAATTTCAGTCTGACTATAAACTGGTAGTTGTAGTTTGTTGGTTAGTTGTTTTTCTTCTTTTTTAGATTTATCAGACAAGTTCTTCTATTTATATGTTCTGACTTTATTTGGTCTCATGTGATGTTGTAGAGGTCTTTTTGCTTGCTCAAATGGTTTATCTTTCTTTGGCTGTCACAAACCCCATTTAGGGGAAGATGTCAGGTTTTACCCAACCTTTTCATGCCAGTGTAATCTTTCTTATCTTGAGGCAGGCTATTTGAGTGATTTATGTCAAAACTCTTACTATATGTTTTATTGTAAAGTATTAATTTATTTTTCAATGAGAAATAATGCAAAGATGACCTGTAGCTGTTGTTTATACCTACTCTCTATTATTAATGTAACCATGGAAAAATTCGATTTTTTTTGAAAAAAAACCCAACAGATTTTGTCTCCTATATATTCTGGGCTCAGGTCCAACCATTTTGTCTTTTTTAGGGGCGAGAACAAAACAATCTAAAGATATGTAAGAGAAATTCCTAACTGAGATAAACTGACTTATTTCCATGTATCCAGGCTACTTAAATGAAAAGGTAGTGTTTGCAGTAGCCCAAAGAAAGGCCCCAATTTGTTTAGAAATGAAAATTGAAAGTTTTGTTGATCATGAGTTATCCACAACGAAATACTATTTAACAAGTTGATTACTTTATTAAGGTGCCAGTCATAAAGATAGTGTTAACATGGACTAGAAGGACTATTTCATCAACATAAGCTCTATGATTTTTCTCTGTATTATTTATTTCTTTTCTGTTTCATTTCCTCTTTCATTTTCTACTGGCATAGTATTTTGTAGTAAGTGAAGCGTGAACACTCATTTTCACTTGCAAAGCAGACCATTTACCTACTTGGAATATAAAGACATTTAGTACATTTGCCACTGTGGTTTTTGTGTAGCAGACATAAAATACAGTGTGATGACAGAGAAAAGATGTGGGCTACATACTTAACACTTAATGTCTTAAACATTTTTAATGGAAACATATATTCTGTTATGCTCTCTTTCTTTTTCATGACTGTAGCATTGCAGAATAGCTACAAATTCTTGTCTTTAACCCTTTGAGAATGTTTTTGACTGATGACATTTCTAATGGCAGATTATCAGCATATATTCTAGCTTTGAATCACTACTGGAAGAAAAGTAGCATAATAAGGCTTCTATTTTTGCTTTGTATAGTCAAGAGTATTCTTTCTTAGTAATTTGGCATAGATATGAACAGGAGGTTCTTGTGCATTTTGTGATACTGGAAATATTTATTTTTATCATTGCATTTTCTATTTCTTTTCCACAGTGAAGCTGGTCTGCCCACAATACATATACATGTTTTTAAAAAGATCAATTCCAGTAAAGGACTGTCAGGGTCACTATAATCTCAATAACTTTTTCTCCACAGGCCCTGCCTGGTACAGAGAACTCTGTACCAAAAGGCCTTTAGCCAGGTTTTCAACATGGTCTTCACTAGCAATCACACAGCCAACTCGGTGAAATATAGGCTGATAAATGGGTGCAAAACTGGCTAAAGTCTCAGGTTGAAAGCTTATTTTCATCACTGGTTCAATGTCCAAATGGCAGGCATTGATGGATATGTATTGCAGCAAATACTGTTGGTTAGCAGCCTGGGTGATAGAATGGTGTGCACCCTCACCCTGCTCACAGATCACATCAAAATGGGGGAAGTGGTTCATGGCTATTTGAAGTGACCTTAACAATAAATAAATTAAAAAAAAAAAAAGGAAATAAAAAATACAAGCAAAGCTTGATAGGACAAATAGCCTAATTCAGCAGTACAAGCCAAGGCAGACTGGCTAAGAATTAGTTTAGCCAAAAAAGACCAGGTAAATATCAAAGCTGATCATGACCTGGCAGTGTGAACCCGCATCAAAGAGGGCAAATTTCATTGTTGGTTTAACCCCAGCCAGCAACTAGATACAACTCAGCCACTCAGGCACCTCTAGTCCTGAGTGGAAATAAAAGTAAATACTCATGGCTTGAATTAAAAGCAGTTTAATAGTTGAAATGAACTAAAATATAATAATAATTATAATTATTATTTTATGTTAAATTATAATTGTAATGGAAAGGAGAAAGAGAAAGGAATAAAACCCATATAAAACCCATGTAAAACATGTGGTGAACAATGCAATTGCTCACCACCCACTGACTGATGCTCAGCTGATTCCCCAGCAGTAATCAACCCCTCCCAGCCAACTTCCTCCTGTTGATTGATTTGGCATCATGTTCTGTGGTGGGGAATATTCCTTTGACCAGTTTGGGTCAGCTGCCCTGCCCATGCTCCTTTCCCCCAGCTGCTCATGCAACCCCTCACAGGCTGAGCATGAGGCATTGAAAAGTCTTTGACTTAGAGTGGGCTCTAAGAACTGCTAAACCACCAGTGAATTATCAATGGTTCTTGAATGTCTCCAGTGAGGCAATCCCATGGACCTGCCTGGCACAGACCTGTGCAAGCTCATTTATTCTGTTATTCAGTGCCTTCTCGTCAGGTGTTTATGGGTAGGAACACAAAACAGCCATTCTCAGTTTTGAATTATGCAGTCATGGGTTTCCATGGTGTTACAAAACAGAGCAAGAATATAACAATCTTTGGCTTTCACCTATACCCATCTGTAAGTCTCAAGAGCGTGAAACTAAAAGGTATTTTAACTCTTTCTGAAAAAATGTGATTATTGAATTTCTCTGTGTATCTTGATTATGTAAAGCTTTGTACAGAGTGTGCATGGGCAGGATGCCCAAACAAAAAGTTTCAAAGACTTTGTTAAATTTCTGCCCATCAACTGACCTTACACACCACTTTTTACCGTTCTGTACTGTAAATGGTGTCTTTTTTTCATGGGACTATTTTCTATGCTTTTTACTTGATGTTTCAAAGCACTTTGAATATGAGCAAGTGNTCTACTGGCATAGTATTTTGTAGTAAGTGAAGCGTGAACACTCATTTTCACTTGCAAAGCAGACCATTTACCTACTTGGAATATAAAGACATTTAGTACATTTGCCACTGTGGTTTTTGTGTAGCAGACATAAAATACAGTGTGATTACAGAGAAAAGATGTGGGCTACATACTTAACACTTAATGTCTTAAACATTTTTAATGGAAACATATATTCTGTTATGCTCTCTTTCTTTTTCATGACTGTAGCATTGCAGAATAGCTACAAATTCTTGTCTTTAACCCTTTGAGAATGTTTTTGACTGATGACATTTCTAATGGCAGATTATCAGCATATATTCTAGCTTTGAATCACTACTGGAAGAAAAGTAGCATAATAAGGCTTCTATTTTTGCTTTGTATAGTCAAGAGTATTCTTTCTTAGTAATTTGGCATAGATATGAACAGGAGGTTCTTGTGCATTTTGTGATACTGGAAATATTTATTTTTATCATTGCATTTTCTATTTCTTTTCCACAGTGAAGCTGGTCTGCCCACAATACATATACATGTTTTTAAAAAGATCAATTCCAGTAAAGGACTGTCAGGGTCACTATAATCTCAATAACTTTTTCTCCACAGGCCCTGCCTGGTACAGAGAACTCTGTACCAAAAGGCCTTTAGCCAGGTTTTCAACATGGTCTTCACTAGCAATCACACAGCCAACTCGGTGAAATATAGGCTGATAAATGGGTGCAAAACTGGCTAAAGTCTCAGGTTGAAAGCTTATTTTCATCACTGGTTCAATGTCCAAATGGCAGGCATTGATGGATATGTATTGCAGCAAATACTGTTGGTTAGCAGCCTGGGTGATAGAATGGTGTGCACCCTCACCCTGCTCACAGATCACATCAAAATGGGGGAAGTGGTTCATGGCTATTTGAAGTGACCTTAACAATAAATAAATTAAAAAAAAAAAAAGGAAATAAAAAATACAAGCAAAGCTTGATAGGACAAATAGCCTAATTCAGCAGTACAAGCCAAGGCAGACTGGCTAAGAATTAGTTTAGCCAAAAAAGACCAGGTAAATATCAAAGCTGATCATGACCTGGCAGTGTGAACCCGCATCAAAGAGGGCAAATTTCATTGTTGGTTTAACCCCAGCCAGCAACTAGATACAACTCAGCCACTCAGGCACCTCTAGTCCTGAGTGGAAATAAAAGTAAATACTCATGGCTTGAATTAAAAGCAGTTTAATAGTTGAAATGAACTAAAATATAATAATAATTATAATTATTATTTTATGTTAAATTATAATTGTAATGGAAAGGAGAAAGAGAAAGGAATAAAACCCATATAAAACCCATGTAAAACATGTGGTGAACAATGCAATTGCTCACCACCCACTGACTGATGCTCAGCTGATTCCCCAGCAGCAATCAACCCCTCCCAGCCAACTTCCTCCTGTTGATTGATTTGGCATCATGTTCTGTGGTGGGGAATATTCCTTTGACCAGTTTGGGTCAGCTGCCCTGCCCATGCTCCTTTCCCCCAGCTGCTCATGCAACCCCTCACAGGCTGAGCATGAGGCATTGAAAAGTCTTTGACTTAGAGTGGGCTCTAAGAACTGCTAAACCACCAGTGAATTATCAATGGTTCTTGAATGTCTCCAGTGAGGCAATCCCATGGACCTGCCTGGCACAGACCTGTGCAAGCTCATTTATTCTGTTACTCAGTGCCTTCTCGTCAGGTGTTTATGGGTAGGAACACAAAACAGCCATTCTCAGTTTTGAATTATGCAGTCATGGGTTTCCATGGTGTTACAAAACAGAGCAAGAATCTAACAATCTTTGGCTTTCACCTATACCCATCTGTAAGTCTCAAGAGCGTGAAACTAAAAGGTATTTTAACTCTTTCTGAAAAAATGTGATTATTGAATTTCTCTGTGTATCTTGATTATGTAAAGCTTTGTACAGAGTGTGCATGGGCAGGATGCCCAAACAAAAAGTTTCAAAGACTTTGTTAAATTTCTGCCCATCAACTGACCTTACACACCACTTTTTACCGTTCTGTACTGTAAATGGTGTCTTTTTTTCATGGGACTATTTTCTATGCTTTTTACTTGATGTTTCAAAGCACTTTGAATATGAGCAAGTGGTAAATACACTTAAGCTTGTGTAAGTAGCCACTTTGATTATGTAAACGCCTGTCTTAAGAGATTTCTAAGTATCTCCATAAATAGAAAACAATTTGCTTCTAAGAAAAAACATTTTGTGTTAGTCCCTAGAATGCTGTAGTTGAATGGTACTTGTTATCTTAATTGTCTGCTTGTATATCTAGTTTTCACTTCTCAATAATTCAAAATGAGATGAATTATATGAGCTGGAGCTAATAAACTTTAGAGATATCTCCTTGTTCCTGCAAAGAAATAGACATTTGTGCAACAGAAGTTCTAAACAACTTGACAGAGAAAATCCTATTTGCCAAAAAATACTAGGAGACATCTACTGTAAGAACTGATAGTTTTGACTGCAGAACATTCTTACCCATAATAGCACAGAAGTTTTATAAGAAGCGCTTCATAGTATTTGTTGTAGTTTAACCTCAGCCAGCAGCCAAGTCCCAGGCAGCTGCTCACTCACTCCCCTCCAGCAGGATCAGGGAGAGAATCAGAAGGGTAAAAGCTGGAAATCTTGTGGATTGAGATAAAGACAGTTTAATAGGGAAAGCAAAACCTGTGCTTACTACCAAGCAAAACAAGGAATTAATTCACTGCTTCCCAAAGGCAGGCAGGGGTTCAGCCATCCTGGGAGAGCAGGGCCCCATCACATCTGATAGTTACCTGGGAAGACCCTCACTCCAAACATTACCCCCTTCCTCTTTCTTCACCCCACTTTAAATATGGAGCATATCACATGATCTGGAATATCCCTGTGGTCAGTTGGCATCACCGGTCCCAGCTCTGTCTCCTCCCAACCTCCCATGCACTCCCAGCCCCCCTCGCCAGTGTGGCAGTAGGAAAAGCAGGAAAGGCCTTGGCTCTGTGTGAGCCCTGCTCAGCAACAACAAAAACATCTCTGTATTATCAACCCTGTGTTCAGCACAAGTCCAATACACAGCCCCTTACCAGCCACTGGGAAGAAAATTAATTCTACCCCAGCCAAAACCAGCACAGTGTTGAATCTTTAACCTCATGAGAAACTTGGCAAAATCCTGGTCTAGACATGAATACCATTTAGAAAAACCTGCAAGCCTATTTCCATACAATTAAATGCACTTCTTTTTCTGAATGTAGACTCATGGACACAGTAAAATATCAACTAAAACATGAGGAAATTTTAAATTGTACATAAAACAGCAATTCTAGGACACATCATGCTTCCAAATTAATTTCAACTTTCCAAAATTTAGTAATGTTACAATACATCTGGGAAAAAAGTTTAGAAAAGGAAATAAATTTAGGAATTTTTTTTTTTTTAACTATGAGTTTCTAGTTCTCTTAGAGCAGCTATATGTCTTGGCTAAGAAAACACCTAAGAAAGAACAAGATTTTCTTTCTCTATATAAGGATTCTATTATGATTTTAGAAAAAGAAAATGCACACTGAATAGCTGTGTTGCTTTTTTTCTATAGCAGGCCTTCTTAGAAGACACTCCTGGCATGAAATATGAGTGGTTGTTTTCTTTCATTATAAACTGTCATTGAAATCAAGTGGTTGATACACTGCAGGTAAATGATGGTATTAATTTGCTACTTGTTTTGAGGATTATTTTACAAGATATAACTGTTGCCACAGAAAAGCCTGTATTATACCTGTGTGTTTAGCTTGCAGATTTGTCCAGCACAGTACAGGTTGTGGAGATTTTACATGTTAGTGATCTGAGTAGAGTTTCATCCTAATGTCCTTAAACTACTCAGTGCTGAGGTTACAGTTCCCCAAAGCAGTTTCATTTGCTGATATTATCATCTTCACAGCATCTCAAGAACTGTGTACTATGTATAACTTACTTATTATTTTAGTACCAGAAAGATTCCCATTACCATTGGAAAAGCTTTCATTTTCTTGTCCTCTAACTTTCACTCCCACAAGTATGCATATTTGCTGAAAGTAAACTTTATATGTAAACTTTCCTGTAACAATGTCTATCCCTAGACAGTGATGGAGTAAGAGTTTGGATTTAGCACTTTTATCATCTTCTGAATCATTCCCATCTGCAGTGCAAAGTCCCTCACCATCTGTACCATGCCTGATAGCTTATGCAGGCAATACAAATACTTCTCTCTTATTTCCATCAAGGGCATTTTTTTTAAGCATGAGCCATTTCTCTTGCAGGCCCTAATTCAGCAGAATACAGAATCTATACATAACAATCAACTATTTTTCATCAAAGTGAATGACTGATGAAAAATTATCTCAATTTCTTTTCGGAAATGTTCCTCTCTAGGAATGAGAGTAACTAGATCTTGCACCTTCACACACTGCAGTGGTGGCCATCACACAGAGCCCTTGTGAGCTCTGGCACTATGGCTGCTTTCACTCAGGAATTCCCATGGTCTTGTGCACACACACAGAGAGCCTCCCAGAAAAACCCAGAGCTCATCCAGAAAAACAGTCAGAAATGAAGTTTAACGAGAAGAAATGACAGACTGAAATGTCAGAAGGAGAAGACCTTTTTTAATGTTTAATGGAAGAGGTGACAGATCAGGCACAGGGCATGGCTGTTCAAGCACTGTAACCAGACGCTGTTTACACAGCGAACCTCTTTCATCCCCTTGTCCTTCTATCTCCCTTGTTCCTTCTCCAGCCACTCTAAATCCCAGAGCTTCCTGCAAGTCTTCATCTGTCCCCATGGTAATGAGTGTCCACCCTGGCTGTGGGGGGAAGGTGTTATAAGATTTGTTTTACTTCTCATTCTCTTGCTCTGATTTTGGTTGGTAATAAATTCATTTTATATCTCTGTCAGGCCTGTTTTGCCTGTGACAGTAACTGGTGAGTGATCTCTCCCTGTCCTTATCTCAGCATATGATTCTTTCAATATATTTTGTTATCCATGTCCAGCTGAGGGGGGGAGTGACAGAGCAGCTTTATTTGTAGTAACTTAATACATGTAACAAATACAGAATTAAGAAAACGAGTACATATGCTAAAGATAAGGGTACTGCTGATAGTGAACTGAAGATAAATATCTCATTGCTGGGCTGCATCATATATGTATATACTGGAAAGATATAGTTAAAAAAAATCTTGCCGACTTAAATTGTCATAATCAACAGATACTCCAATAACATGGTTGTAAAGAAAATTGCCCATCCTGAGAAGATAATAAGCCTTATTTTCAAGACCAATTAATCTAATTTTAATGTCCAGATATTTCTATGTATTTGTCAGCAAGGTTGAATTTTTTTCTCATTCTTAGACGTAATTTTCACAAAGTCACCTTCAAATTGTCTCTCAAATAGGCAGAATAAGTTGATTTTCTTAAATCTGATATCCCAAGCTTTATATTCTTAGCCTTTCAACCACTATTTTCAAACTTTTCTGATTGTTTTATAAAATTTTTCATACATATTAAAAACAACTGACATATAGTTGTAGAGATCTGCAATTACAAAAGCAAAAAATCCAAAAACTATGCAACATCTCTGTACTGGTTTGGATAATACAATACTTTATTGTTCTGCCTATGTTTAAATTGCAAGTAATTAATACTAATTCTAAATATTTTAAATAATTATAATATTAATTCTTTAAAAAATAATTGTAATAATTTCTGAAACAATTGTGCCTTATTTGGGACAGAGCCCATTTCTTAATCTGAATTGAGGATAGATGTTTAACATTTTCCTAAGGGGATTTCCATCATATGTACTCTGAGCTTCTTATTTAATTCATAATGTCAAACACAATGGATGTATACTCACATTTTCATTCAACTACAAGTGAGAGATTTTTGCTTTACTTCTTTCAAATTTATGATCTACAGTTTGCTAGTTCTCTAACAGGACCAAACCTCCATTTGGTTTTATTCTCTCTGAAAATGATTTCTGGTTTACCTTAACTTCATTAGGCATTGGTTTTCTTTCACTTTTATTTTTCCTCTCCTCTGCCTCAGGAATTTTTACCTTTTTTTATTGATTTTTTTTGCATTTGCTGAACAATGCTGGAATATTTTTAGCACTTGCTTGTTTCTTTAAATTTCATGTTGCCATTTATTTATGCCAGGAGTTACTTTAAACTCTATTAAAACTGTTTAAAGTTCAGAAAATATATATTCAATGAGGGTAATGAACTTCAGATTCCACGTCAGTATGATTAAACTCTAGCCAGTATAAGAACTTCACCTCTGTGGAAAATTCCCTTTTCTCTTCTTTCATACTTTTCCCAGTCCAAAGTCTCATTTCTTTGAACAGATTTCAAGTCATCTTGACATCTCTTCTGAAGTCTGTGTCTTCTGAAATGAGGACCATTTTTATCTTTTCACCTCTATACATAAATTCTGTTTAGTTGTTTAGTTTTGGGGTATTTTTTTGTTTTTCTCTTGATTAGTTGGTTGGTTTTCTTTTAATTTCAATCTCTCATTTTGCTAGCCAAAAGTTTCACACCAAAATTACCACTTCTTCCTTTATTCAGGCTACTGAAATACTATTGGTCTAAATACAGAGAGGAAGCTACAGGTCTCAAAGAGTTAAGATTAAAATACAGTTTAGACCCCATTCCAAAATAAATATGTTGATATGTTGTATTCTGTTTGCCAGTAGATGAAAAAAAAAAAAAAAAAAAAGTGCAGTAAATACATGGGAATTCACATATCTAGTTGGACTCCTGCAAACTCTGTCCTATTGAACTCTTGCTATGTTTGACTAATATGACTGGAATTACCAACATCAGAAGGATGTGGAATTACTGCAGCAAGTCCAGAGAAGGACCATGAAGATAACCTGGGGGCTGGAGCACCTCTCCTGTGAGTCTGGGACAGCTGGGCTGGTTCAGCCTGGAAAAGAGAAAGCTCCAGGGAGACTTCTTAGCAGGCTTCCAGTAACAAGGGATCTTCCAAAAAGGCTGGAGAGGGATTGTTTGCAAGGGCATGTAGTGATAGGACAAGGGGGAATGGCTCTGAACTGAGAGGGGGCAGGTTAACATCAGATGTTAGAAAGGAAATCTTAGTTTGTAAGGGTGGTGAGATGCTGGCACAGGTTGCCCAGAGAAGTGGTCAATGCCCCATGCCTGGAAGTGTTCAAGGCCAGGTTACAAGGGTTTGAGCAACCTGGTCTAGTGGAAGGTGTCCCTTCCCATAGCAGGGAGGTTGGAATAAATGATCTTTAAGGTTCCTTTTAGCCCAAACCATTCCATGAGTCTATGATTTTTCAATAGCACCATTTGGATACTGAGATTGCTTTTCTGCAAGTCTTTGTGTGAGTGTATGAAGTGCTGTCATTTCTCAGATCAAGATGCATTGTTTGTTCATAAATTACACTTATTCCTACAAACATAACATTTTAAATAGTCTGACACCATGTTAGCAGGGTTTAGAAATACTGCTTGAAGAAATACTGAAAGTCTGATGTCTTTCAAACACTACTTAGAATCTCATGAGTTTTAATTGTCTAAAAAAGCCAGTGTCAATCTCTGACAGTTTCAAGAATTTGTGTAGGAAATGCCCAGATGTTTATTAAATGAACAAATAAAGAGCATATCAAATTTTCAATGGCATTTTATCTTAAACAAAGTTTTGATTTAATTTCAATTGTTTTTCCAGAATAGTTTGTTCATTTAGAAATTGCGGTTTTCAGCTGTTTCTTGAATTCCAACATTGTCAGAACTAACTTTCCTGTGCCATTAAATAAAAAAAATTAAAAAAATAAATAAAAAAAAAAAGGCATATGGAATAGGCATATTTCCCTGAGTATTCAGATATACCTGGGGTTTTTTTAACCAGAAAACTTCTTTTTACCTTGCTCATACACAGTGCATAAGTTTCTTTTTTACAGGAAATACTTTGTGAAGAAGCATTTGATCGTTAATCTGTGTACAGCCAGAAAAAAGGAAGGCTCATTCCTACATTAGCAACCTCATTTCCAAAGAGGATTACTCTCATATGCAAAGATCAATGAAAGTATTATTAAATCTCCCAGCCCTCTTGCCTTCCTGTGCAAAGCTGATATTACCAATTATTTTAAATATGTCTGACTCTAATTTTAGTGAAATATTTTTGGCATGAAGTGGCGGGATGTTGAATATTTTATATCAGCCTGATCTCAGAAGGAGTTCTAAACTATTTAATACCTTAGAAGATGTCATTGGGCTAGAAGGGATCACTTTAATAACAATCCATCTCACTATCATTTTTGTCAACTGTATGTACATTTAATTTTTCTTCCTAACAAATGATTTACCCTCTTTCTCTCTGATAAAACAATGGCTCGGTTGACCCTGGGTAACTAAATTTCCATACTTATTTTAATTCTGGAGCATTTGAATAGTCTAATTTATCTCTTACCTCAGAAGGTGCCTTAAACCATTTTACTCTATTGTGTAAAAAGACGTTCTTGTGTCTAGTATGCTTGAGCAAAAACATCAGAGCAGCAGAGCATTTAGCCAAACATTTAAATGGCCGTATCATCTGTGGCATACTTGGAATAAAGTTATGCTACAATAACAATTCTACAGTCAGTGAAATACAATAAAAAAATGACACTTGAATACAATAAACTAAGAACAGTAGCTTTAATGAAATGTATCCAAAATATACAGCTGTCCAGAAAGACACACTTTTAAATTTATAGTTTGAAGATAGTCACATCTCAAACGTTAGGGGATGGCAAGAAACAAACAACATCCAACCATCTTGTTCGGATAAATGAAAAAAAAGCCAAAACAAAACAAACCCCATGGATCTTGACAATTATACTTTCATTGTATTTCTCTGATTCTATTCTACCTTATTCCCTTCCCATTATTTAACCTGGCATGTCCTCCCTTGCAAAATGCATTGCAATATCTGTAGAAATGGTAATAATTTCCCACAGGACATTTAAAATTTTCACTATTTCAGGACTGCATTTTAAATTAACATTTCCCAGGGGCTGTAAGTATTGAGACAATTGTCCAGATGCATAACTGCAGACAATGTCATGGTGTGCAGCTTGAGACAATGTGTCCTCAATCAAGTTTTAGCATAGTTGTAGTTTATTAGAGGAAATGGGACCAGCTTTGCCAACTGAAAATAGGTGCAGTGGGGAGCCAGAGACACCCATCTTGATTTACAGCACATATCTTGCAGAAGATTCTGTGGCATGGTGCACACTCTAATCACCTTTTGTTAGCTGGGAATTTATGTTAGGAGAAACTCTGCTGGAGGAGAAAAAACAAATGAATGGATCATCTGAGAATCACAAAATAAATAGAACAAAACTGAATCGTGTTCTATTCTAAAATTTATTCTTAGTCTGTGTGCAGATTTAGAATACAATTCAATTCTTAATTTTTGGGTAATTTGGGTTGGAAATTTTCATCATTGTCTGCAACATAGCGATTGTTGTTTAACTAGAGAAGAAAATTAAGTAATGTTTAAAGAAGAATTTGATCATGCTTATAGTCATCTAGTTATTTTTTTCTCCTTTAAGACATGCTTTTCTTCCAAATGTAGCAAGTGTGGTATCCTGGGCTGTATCTGTAATTGTGTGGCCAGCAGGACCAGGGAAGTGATTTACCCTCCTGTACTCGGTGAAGCCACACCTGGAGTCCTGTGTCCAGTTCTGGACATCTGAATTCTGGAAGGATATTGAAGGGCTGGAGCGAGTCCAGAGAAGGATGCTGAAGCTGGTGAAGATTCTTGAGCACAAGTCCTGTGAGGAGTGGCAGTAGAGGCTGGGTTTGTTCAGCCTGGAAAAAAGACAAGGGAGACCTTATCACTCTCTACAGCTTCCTAAGAGGAGAGTCTAGCCAGGTGGGGGTTGTTTTATACTCCAGACAAGCAGCAACAGAACATAATCTCCAACTGGACCAGGGGAAGTTTAGGTTGGACATAAGAAAAAATTCCTTCACAGAAAGGGTGATTTAGACACGGGAATGGGCTGCCCAGGGAGGTGGAGTGACCGTCCCTGGAGGTGTTTAAGGAAAGGTTGGATGTAGCACCCAGAGCCATGGTCTGGTTGACAAGTTGGTGTCTGGTCATAGGCTGGACTCGATGTACTGGACTTTCAGAAGTATTTTCCAAGGATTCCATGATTCTGTGTGAAGTTAATTAATAACTTAATTTGTGTTTTCAGGAAGGAACCTTTCAATTGCATTGACCTACGCTATCCGACAGCTCTTCTTACAGCAATAAAATGTTTCAAAGGAGAGTTGCAGACTGAGACAAAAAAAACTTGCCCTAGTAAGCATACAATGAGTCTTTAAATGTGTCTTTCAAGAGATGGAGTCTCATAATTTGTTTTTTTTTTTCCTTTTTTTTTTTTTTTTTTTTTTTTCATAAAGAAGAGATGAGTTCCTCTAGTCTTGAGATGAAAATCATACTCAGGAAGAAGGCGATGAAGGTAGGATCCTTGGCTGATAAGAACAACAAATACTTTCAAAGAATAGGAAGATGAAAGCAGTAAAACATCCAGAGAATTGTGTTCTCTTGGATCTGAATATTTGTGTGCCATTTAATTCCCAGGGTAATTTGGTTTGGAACCAAATAAGCTACAATTTATTTCCTTTTTCTATTACATGTTGCTAAAGGTATTATTATAAAATTATACTAAAAATAAAGGAGTACTATAATATTTAACTATATATTTAGAATATAGATTCTAGCCATTCTACTTTATGGTGTCAGATTAAGCAGGGTTTTAACATAGAGGCACAAACCTCTGCAGGTTTCTTATAGTGCTGTACTTAGGCTGTGGTCAGTCTTTGAGTAGAGAGCATCTTGCAGAAGGATGTTGCCTACATGATATTAAATATGAAAAATAAGGAGTTGTTACAGGTTATTCAGCTTTGTAGATTTGTCTAAACTTAATTGACATTCCCAGTTCATCTCTAGTAAAAGCACACATACAATATAAGCTGTTTTGTGGATTAGCTGAAATATTAATGATTTAGACCTGTTAATTAATAATTATTCAATTGAATGAATAGTAAAATATTATTTTCCTGTGATAGCCTAAATTAAGGAGTAATTTGAGACTGAAAGCTTCCAAGCAGGAGTCTTGAATAACTCTATTCACTCAAACTCATGCATGGGGCATTTAGAAAATGTTTCACTGTTTATCACAACTCTGTTATAAGTTTGTAAGCTTGATTAGAGCCGAGGTCATTACAAATTTCCACGTAGCAAAACTATTGCAAACTTATTCTGTAAAATAACATCATAGGAGTTTTTATTCTTTCTCGAGGATTATGTAAAACGAAATTTTTGGTGGCAGTGGTCATCAGAAGAATGGCATTTTTTGTGCAGAAGATCAGTTCATACTCTGAAAAAGCCTCTTGTTCACATTTAACATGATCATCTACATTAACAATGGGTACACAGCACTTACAGATGAATGAAAGTAGTATGACCTAAGAGCTATTTATTTAGCTGCACAGTGTTCCCTGTTTCTCTGGCCATCCAAATCAAAGCTCACACTGAAAGCCAGATACTTTGACTTAGTTAATTATCAGGCTTCAAGAGAAGTTTAAAAAACAAAACAAAACAAAACTATCAAAACCACCAGATCCCAAACCTTCCCCAAAAGGCAAAGATGCCTAAAATACCACATCAAAAGACTCCTTTTAGCAATTCTAATGGTATCAAAAGGCCTGATGAGAAGTAGGGTGAGGGAGAATATTTTTCATCATTGAGGGAAAAAAATTTTAGGATGGGATTTAGCTACTTTGTAGTACATTTGGTCTCTGTCATGGATTTTGGCCAGGTCTTTTTAATTCTCCATGCTTCAGTTCCTGCCAGATATGTATCACACTCATGCTGCCCTTGCCCATCTCTATTATCTTTACCAAGACTATGAAATAAATGACAGGAAGACTTACTATTTCAAGAATTATATATATGTGTAGCTCCTGTCCTGCATTGCATAGAGTTCTTCAGAGCAGTCTCAATTGTTTATGGAGTTTACACGTTATCTAGAAGCAGAGCTAATATTTATGTAGTCTGCAAAGTCTATGTAATTCTCTTATGAATGCATACCTTTGACAGCTTAGCATTCCATGCTCTGCTGTGTCCTACCTCATTAGTCCTAGAGAAGTGCTGGCACAATAAATAGGAAAGACTCCAGGAATTTTCACTGTTGCAGAGCCACCACTTCTACACATCATGCAGGATGTGTCCAAATATCTTCAGTGTAGTTCCATGGATTTGGATAAGCCAATTTTTTTTTTTTTTTCCTAGGTAGACAACTGAAATGAAGTCAGTATTTTATTTTGCTTGCCTTTTGGATTTGTGCTTATTTGTTTTTCTCTTAAGTAGCTAAATGGAAAAATATAATTCAAAAACAGTGGAATTCTGTCCACCATTTAGTGAGTATTACAGAGACCTTCTTCTCCACAGCAGAATTTTCTACATACTGCACTGTCCCACTCACAGATTACCTCAAAAACATTTCTCCTCTGCTTCTTGTAGAAAAGGATCACACAAATGTTTTCACATGATTTCTAAAAGCAGACCTTAAATATTGTTCTATAAATCTATTATTCAAAATATAAAATTCAATCTTTTATACTTTCATGGAAGTCTCTAAAATATGTCTGAGAGCCTTAGCCATTCAAAGTGTTTATTATTAGTTAATGCACTGATTTTGGCTGCAAATTGATGGAAGATGAGCATTTCAGTTTAACACAGAAACCAAGATGTGGTACATAAAACTGTTCAGGTTTCCATCTCCAGAGCTCAGAGTGTGCACAGAGGTCAGCTGCTGTCAGCTGCAGTTATGCAGCCAGGACCCTGCATCAGCCAGTGCAGAACAGAGAAATCAACAACTTGAGAATGAGCCAGTCTATTTTGTTTAGAAAAAACTTGAAAAAGCATAGGGGTATGTATTTGAAAGGACTTCTGCTAGCATGCTATAAATGCATACTTGAAGAGTGTTTACACACTGTAGGTATTGACTACTTCTGAAAAACTGAGAAAACATTTCTAAATGTCACTTTGGTGATTTTTGGAAAAAAAAACAAACACCTAGATAACAGGAAGAATTAAAAAGCAAAGGTTTTTTTTGTTGGTTTGGGTTTTTTTTGTATACATATTTAATGTGAAGGAGATTCTCCAACAAGTTATTCTTTCAGAAGCTCTTCAACGACGTTATCGGAAAGGAGAACATAAGGAGAACTTGGTGCTACAATGTACAGAGGGAATCAGCCCACACTGTGCATACAGGCATGGACACCTATGGTCTGATTCTGCCTGGAGGTAGACTGCCCGTCCATCGGTGTCCAAGACATTTTCATGGAGATGAGAGAGTCACAAGCAGATCAGTAACTGTTTCACGTGGTTTTGGAGTGGCATGTGCAAGTAAGGCGGGAGAATCTACGGCATCTGGAGTGGTACTGGAAGGCACAGCTTAGGTTTAGCAGATCTCAAACCAAGGTGTCTGCATGTGCTTCCATGCATGTGTGGACTGCATGTGTCTGGTGACCTTTCCACACCTTTCCTAGTTCAGCTACCCCCAGGGCAGAGTACAATTCATTCAGTTTCTGAGTCATACCAGTCAGGGTCACATTAAGTTCTTGGATTCCCAAGGGTCTTTCAGACAACATTAAATTCCTCTCTTTAGGGAGCTAATTTGCAATCTGAGAGTCTTCATGTGGTCTAGGTCCTATAGAGTTCAGTGGCTGTTAATGCAGTAAACAGATTATTTTATTGTAGACCAGACCCAGCTGTCTCCTTCAGTGTGAGCTGAAATATGCTACAGACTATAAATTCACTGAGTAGCTCTTCACCACTTCATCAGGAGCTCAGAACTGTGGAGGCACATACGGATTTAACATGAGGTCTCATACTTTTTACCAACTTCATACACTTGTAAAATGGTGACAAAGTTAATAAGTAACAAAAACAATTAAAAAAAAAACAAAAAAAAACCCACCAAAAAACCCTGAAGATCAAAGAACACATTCCCAGATGTTTGCTATTTACAGAAATTAGCACCATGGGACTTGATGTGGCGACTGCATCTCGGTTTGTATTTTCAAGAAAGGACACCTCTGCTTGTCAGAGGTCTAACAAAGTATTCAGTCTCATAGCCATGACAGAGTGTCAAAACTGTAACTTACTTTTATCTTTTAAGACTTGTACATACCTTGTATATAGCATACATATTTCCAGGAAAATCTATTACTCTTCATCCTTTGGAGCATGTGACATTTTGTGCAGCATTTTCTGGGCAGATAAATTCTGTGGAAAAGAAAACAAGATACATCTCAATCACATAGCCTGGTAAAGCATATGTAGTTAGCTACTGCACTGCATGCCATAGAACTATAAGTTTTAAGTACAAGAAACTAGTCTGTGGCTTTTAAATTTTAAAATTTTAAAACCATTTTTTTTCTTAAAAAAAAAATTTAAAAGCAATAAAATTTTAAAACCTAGTGGTACTGATGAAAAATCATGAGGTTTTTATTTCATTCATAAGTAGATAAATTAGGTGAAAAGAATTAGATTGCAGAACAGAGTCCTTCATACAATAAACAATATAATCAGTATAACAACATGCACAATTTTGGGTCCCTACTGCTGCCACCAAAATATTATTGTGATGTGTCAATGGCCATTCAGATTTAAGAAGAATGCCCTAATTAGCTTGTAATTATGTAAATACGTTTTTTAAAATAGCAAATAAGCTATCATGTGATGAGTTAAAGGTAGTTGCTTTCCTCACTTCTAATAATTTTAATAAGTATTCACAGCTTTCACATTATGGATTCAGACTACTTATAGTTTTGAAATACAATTTAGCATTATGTGGTTGGAGTGCTATCTTTGAATTTATCAGATGAATTGCTTGAATTTAATTTGAGCAGAAAGATACCTATTGAGGAAAACTATTTTCAGTTAGGCAATGAGCTGTTAACGGTAATGTTTGGAATAAATACATTTTATCAGCATTTACAAAGGCACCCTACTAGGTAGCAAGCAGAATAGTACATTTCATGGTGCAGTGTAATTCCTTTGCCCTAAAAATAGCTTATTTTTCCTCTTTCAAATTCAAGAATCTTGTAGGGACAGTGTTACATTTGTTTTGCCTCCAAGTACACTTGCAATACTTCAAAGGGATGACATTTTGCAAACAAATGTATTTGTCTCCCTTACAGAAACAAATGTATAAAGCAGTTATCTTTTAAAAATGTATTGTTGGCAATGTATATTTTGGAACATATAGATTCTTTGTAAGTGTTTAGAAAGAAAGGGAAAAAGCATGGTATTGTAAGGTACTACAGACTGTAGATATTCATGAACAGTCTCTGAAGGCACTTGAACTCCGTGGCATTGCAAAGGAGATGCTTATTTTCCTCTTAGATGTTGAAAACTTTGACACAGATGCAGCCTTGGAAACATGAATGGCAAGAAATCTCAGAAGACTGAATGCTTGAGATAGGAGGATCAAATAGTGCAATATTTAAATTGTGATATTTAAATATATCTTGCTATGAAAGTGTTAGAAGAAGCTAACCAAATGTCACAAAGACTGAGGAGATAAAGACAGGCCAGTATCAGCTGCACGTGAAACAGTAGAGTCAAACATTTTGTCCTGCACCATGGACCCCCGCAAAAATAATAATTGAAATAAATAAATATAATGAAAAGAATATAATGAAAAAAGTAAGGAATAGAGAAATAAAAACTTTTAATTCAATGCTTTTTCTAACTCTCGAAAGCACAGTCGAATAAAATTCCTGAAGATTTTCAAATAATAAAGTACCAATATAAACAATGCTAAAATCCTGTAAAACTCATGTTCTATATTTCTAATTTTGAAAATGCCAAATTACTTGGTAAGATAACACACTGTAGATGTCATTTTCACAGAGGTCTGCAATACATTACATTTCCTATGTTTTTTTATATACATAAGTAGGAACTAGGGCATAAAACTAACATGGAACTTTCAATCTCAGTTCAGCAGTCTTGTTCTTGGTCTATGTTCCAATCACTGTACTGGATTTATTGAATTACAAGTAAGACTAGGATGTTTCCCAGATGAATGATTCATTACCATATTTAAATGAAAAATGTAATTTTTTTAAAAAAAACATAATTTATGTTTACAATTTAACATGTAAATGAAGCTATCACAATGGCAGTATACAAATGAATATTAGAAAATACATATGATGTTGTTAAAAGGATTTTGTGGCCCTTCTCTGAACCCTCTGCAGCCTGTCCACATCTCTTTTGTATAATGGGGACCAAAACTGAGCACAGCATTCCAGATGTGGCATGACAAGCACTAAGTAAAAGGAATTGATGAGACACAGCATCCTGTGTGGGCTGGCACTACGGTGTGGGAGCAGTTTATCTCTTTCTATTTTTGCTTTGTTTTCATCCTTGTGGGTGTTAGTCTTTTCTAACATGTCTGTTCTTTGCTTTCTGGAAGCTTTTTTCCCTCTTTTGTTTTGTTTTTATTGAATGAATACTCAATTTTTACTTTTTTTTACGTTTTTATGTGCCTTAGAAATTAATAATTAGCAAAAAGCTAACTTGAAAAATTACCATCAAGTATTCAGTATATGTGTATGAATAAAGAAGTAAAAAGTAAGGGGGAAAAAGGAATACAAGAACATATTAAAAAATGATATACAAGAACATGTTAAAAACAATAGGCTTGTTGAAAAAAGCTGAAGAAAATAGAACAAGCAGGCAGAAGGATGAAATTCTAGTGAAATAAAATTCTTGTATTGAAAATACTACTCCTGTGTAAGAATTTTATTCTAAAAGTGTAGCTCTTCTTAAAAAAAAATCTTTTATAAATGACACCAAAAAGCTGTCATGCCTAAAGAAATTTGAGAAAGACTATTTGAAAATAAAAAGTCTTATTTAAGCGAAAGAAACTGGATACAAATATTGTAACTATAACTTCACTCTAAATTGTGTTTTACTAAAACAGGGAAAATGAGACTTTGGGAAACATTCTGTCCTAGGAAAAATATTTAACCCCTATAACAATGTATTCAAACAAATTCCAATACCAAAACAAAGAATTCTGCCAAGATTCTGTATGGCCAAAGATTGATATAAAGGATGTCTGAGTAAAAGGAAGCCATAGGACAAAACCAAAATGAATTAACCACTTCACTGTGCAAAAGTTTAGGAGCATCACACGGTAAAGTTTACTGTAGCAGAAGTCCCTGCTCAGGAACTGTATCATATGAAATGTTAATAAAAAAAGTTTTCAAATAAATTAAGAAAATGAATACCAGCAAACTTCCAGAACCAGATGGTATTCACACAGAGTTCTAAGGAAAATGAAATATGAAAGTGCTGAGTTGTTAACTATAGTGTGTAATTTATCACTTAAAATGTCCTTTGTACTGGAGGAGTTGAAAATGGCAAATGTGATACAAATTTTTTAAAAGCGCTTTAGAGAACTATAAAATGGAAAGTCTATATCTGCACTCAGCAAACTGTTGAACTTATAATAGAGAATAAATGGGTAAATATGATGTAGTAGAAAGTCAACACAGATTTTGTAGTTATGCTGCACAAATATAGTGCAAATTTAGATGAAGAAGGTGATAAAGTAGAGATAACTATTGATATATCTACTTGGTTTTCAAAAATAATTTTGAAAAAGCACCTCTGTAAAAGAAGGTGCTGTGGTACAAGGGACAAAGTCTTCCCGTAGTCATTAATAAGTGGCTAAAGAAGAAAAATGAGCTGTTGGAAAAGATGGTTACTTTTACCATTATGGAGAGACCCTTGGGAGCTGATAGTATTCAACATATCCCTGAGCGATCTGGGAAAAAGTATGGTGGTTACCAAGTTCATTGACACGGTGTTTTTCAAGGAAGTAGGAACAATAATTCAGCATGAAAGTTTATGAAAAATATTGTAATAGTGATTGAGTGAGGGATGAAATGCCTCAAGTAATTAAAGTAATATGAAATCAGAGGTTCTACACTAGCTGTTGGCATCAGGAAAGATTTGAACAGTTGTGCAAAATAACAGATGCTCAAAAATTAATAGGAAAGGAAGAAACAAAATCCACCATGATATGTCTCACTGTATAAATCCATTCATCACGTTCCTTGCGCAGTTTTCTTCTCCAGGCATTTATTATTTTTCTGTATCAGGAAGGATATAGTACAACTAGGCACAGTACGGAAAAGAGAAACAAGTGTGAATGGGGTTTTGACTGAGAAGAGACAAAAAAGAGCTCTCCAGTTTACAGAATAAAGGACTATCACAGGATAGAGCTGCATATAAATCATGAAAACCAGGGAAAATGTAGTCAGGCTTTATTATGCTGTAGTACACAAGAAGGACAGTAACATTTCCATCTTCTTTTTCTAAACTGTTGCTTCAGCTGGTTGTAGTCTTAAATAAACCTTCTGACCAGTTTAGTGTGGCAGTTTTTGTGTTGAGATATGAAGATCTGACAAGATGAAGGTACTGTTTGATTCCAGACCGCTTTATAGTTTCTGAAAGATTTCCTGGTGTTAATTCCATATATTTCTAAGCCTTCCCAGTCTAGTATGCCTGACCTGAAGAACCATGTGTTTGGTACAATGATCTGACTATACTATGTGCACATACACTCCATCTTCCCTTAAGGCAATCAATATACTACCCTCAGTGCAGTGGAATTATTTTTAAACCACAAAGGCCACTAATTCCAGATAAGGCTTCTTTTTGAATTTGGAGCTTATTAAGCAACATGAAGGGGAAAAAAGCTAACAGAACTTTAAATGCAAACCCCATCTGAACTTTCTATCCTGACAACAAACAGATTGAATTATTAACCAAAAGTGATGTTAGATAACCAGCTACGGGAATTAGCTTATTTTCTTAGTTTTAACACATACAGGTTAAGAAGATACAAACCAATTAAAGAAGATAAGAAGAACAAATTTTTTTCCAGTTTGCAAAAGGGATGTGTGGATGCTGATTGACAGCTGGCTCAAAAGAGGGGATCATTTTGCTGTATTCACCATTGGTGTGGCCTCACCTTGAGTGTTGTGTGCAGTTCTGGGCCCCAGCACTTAAGGATGTAAAGGCCCTCCCCTGCCAGGGAAAGAAGGAATGAAGCTGGTGAAGACCTAGAAGGCTTGTCTTAGGAGACATGGCTAGGGACTTAGGTATTGCCTAGTTTGGGGAAAAGAAAGCTGAGAGGTGACCTCATTGCTCTCTACAGCTTTCTGAGGAGGGGAAGTAGAGGATGAGATACTGATTTCTTCCCCCTGGGTTCCACAGATGGAATATGTGGGAACAGTTCAAAGCTGCATCATCAGAGGATGTTTAGACTAGACATTAGGAAGGACATAGGACATTTACCAAGAAGAAAGTGGTCAAATAGTGGAACAGGCTTCCTGGTGAAGGTGGTCGATGCCCCATGGCTCTCAGTGATTAAGAGACATTTGGGCAATGCCTTTATCAACATTGAGTTAACTTTTNGGAAAAGAAAGCTGAGAGGTGACCTCATTGCTCTCTACAGCTTTCTGAGGAGGGGAAGTAGAGGATGAGATACTGATTTCTTCCCCCTGGGTTCCACAGATGGAATATGTGGGAACAGTTCAAAGCTGCATCATCAGAGGATGTTTAGACTAGACATTAGGAAGGACATAGGACATTTACCAAGAAGAAAGTGGTCAAATAGTGGAACAGGCTTCCTGGTGAAGGTGGTCGATGCCCCATGGCTCTCAGTGATTAAGAGACATTTGGGCAATGCCTTTATCAACATTGAGTTAACTTTTGGTCAGCCCTGAAGTGGTTGGACAGTTAGAATAGATGTTCCTTGTAGGCCCCTTCCAGCTGAGTTATCCTATTCTATTCTATTCTATTCTATTCTATTCTATTCTATTCTATTCTATTCTATTCTATTCTATTCCATTCCATTCCATTCCATTCCATTCCATTCCATTCCATTCCATTCCATATGCAGGTGTGTCTATAAAATTTCTAATTAACACCAATGAAAAAAATCTTTCTAAATTTTGGACATGTTTTGAAATCATACTGCTTGGCTGTGTCGTTCAAGGCACTGCAAATGTGAGAAAGCATGGAAGATTTTGTGAAGGAAATGTTGATTTTGCTAGAGGAATACAATGGAATTTCTGATGCTCTTCGTTCACTGTCTTTAATTTAGGTCTGAAAAAGCCTTTCTAGTTCTTCCATTGGAAGTAAATGCATAATGTAAGAAGAATTTCTAGGATTCTATCTCCTACAACTGCATTAATAATTTTTACCTACCTAAACATATCTACTGTTTAAGCTAAAGATCTCCTGGGTGAATATCAGCATGTTGGCATCCTACCATTGAAATACTTTCTCCTACTGAGAAATAAATTATTCATTTGGATATGTCAGCACATGAGCCATTTTGCTGTCCCATTTCAAATTAAATTGAAAGCTTTTATACAATAACTATTGACATTAACGTGGTAGGTTCTCAGCACTCTATGAACCTTTACATTCTCAGCCATATTACTAATTTTCTTGGAAAAGAAAAAAGCTTTTTTTCCAAAATATTGAATAAGAAGGAGAAAAGGAAGGAAGATGATAGGTTCAAAATTGAGTGTTTTGTTTATTTTCACTGTATAGCTCATAGTATGTTTTCAATACAACGTTCTTGGCAATAAAAATAGCTAAATCATGTACAACTAAATTCTAGAACCAGCCGACAAGTAAAACAGCAAATATGAGGCAAAAACTCCCCATACCTATAAAAGGCACAAGTGTCATTGAAAAGGTGAACATGCACAGATGTCTGGCAGGAGGATAATTTTTAATGCCCAAAGGATGGAAAAAACCTGACCTATGACAAGAATATGAGAAGAAGAAAAATGTCCACCTCAACCCTACAAATTTGGTATTAGCCTCCAACTCAAATTTTTGAGCAGGATGGAAGCAGTCTAGTGAGAATTACCCCCTTTAGAAACTACTGTTCACAACTTATATAAATATAGTCAATAGTTAAGGCCTAAGAAGAGTTTAAAAAACCTACACAAATCAAGAAAAAGAGAAACCTCACTATGAATCAAGAAGAGGAGGATTCCATCTTTGTCCAGAGGGCAACCAATAAAAACTCTGAAGAACAGGTTGAATAGTTTGTGAATGCAATGGAGATCAGTTAAGGACTAGTCCAAGGTAACAACACAGTAGAAATATCCCACCTTCAGACCATCTCTTTTAAAATATTTGCATTGTTCTCCCTGAATTTGCCAAGTTACATCTTAAAATATATTTAATACCTTGCTCCTACCACTTTAATAAAAAGAATATTCCACTACTTGAATGATTAAAATCCCATTTTTCTAATTCTAAAATACTTCTATACCTCTTTGGTAAAAGGAGGTAAAATACAGCATAATCTCCCTTCTAGGCTTGTTTGGTGAGGCTTAAATGAGGCATTGCCAATGAAAAATGTAATTAAGGTTCTCTGCCTTTTTTGAGAACAGGTGTGTTTTAATCAACACCAGAAGTGAAGACATATATTTTTAATAAACAACCAAGATTTTTAAAATGCATTGCTAGACGAAATTAGTGGTAATGTACAAAATTAATAGTCTTTATAAGACATGTGAAGCAAGGCAGTATGAAAATGTTGCATGCAGCATGTATTCTTCTCGGGAAGAAAGAACATGCATGTGTTAAAAGCAGCAAAAGGCAGACAGTGCTTGTATCAATTGGACAGAAAACCCATGTTTATGTCAGCCATTAAGGAAAAGGCCTATTGCACTTCAGTAAGAGCAGAGAGAAGAGGTGTTTACAAACAAAATTAGCTTCAAAAAACCTTTCCAAAGCTTGGGGAAAATGACCTGATTGTATCATCTGCTAATATCTCATATTCTGTCTGGTCTTTCTAGCTCTTTTTTTCCCCTCCGATTGCCTAAAATCAGTCGAGATTACTTCTGAATATTTTTCCTGGGTTCCTTCTAATCATCTAAAATTATACACTGGGGACTAAATGGACCTCATACTCAGTTCCACAGAGAACTCAGCTAGTGGGTGGGACAAAATGTAATGGCTAAAGAAAATTATATTCACAATCTCACAGGAACCTTTAGGAGAATGGGGACTTGTTTTTCTTTCACACTATGTACCTAGTGGTTAACACTTGTGGAATTATCCTTGCCTTGCCTAAGGAAGACAGAAATTAGGCCTTTGATCTCGTCAGAATTTGTAGTGTTCTCTTAAGCATTAGAACTAATTTAAAACTATATTTCCTCATTTCAAAATAAACTCAGGGTTAGGGCTTTTTAAAAAATTATTATTTGTTTGGTTTTGGTTTTTTGTTTTTCTTATCCAGTTAAACTTTGATGGATACTTCAGGGGAATGGGAAAAGAAATCAAAAGAAATTGCAAAATATGTGGTAGTGAAAAGTACTAGTTTTCTTGTTTAATTCCTAACAGAATTTGTTGACCTGTTTCCACTTAGCATCTCCATATCCCATTTTCTCTCCTGAACTGACTACGTAATATGTTGTTGCTAAATTACGCTAATCTCATCTATAAGATAAATAACATCACAAAAAAATAAAACCATATTTTGGAAGTCTCGTCTCACTTGCAAAATTTGCTCTTTATGTTGGCAACTGGATATATCATTGGGAGTTAATTTGCTATGAATTTGGGAGACAGTTTGCAGTTTAATAGATTTGTAATTTATTATGCCACAGGGAGTAAGGGTGGTTCTGTGCCTATTGCCTAGAATGTCCTGAATATTTTTTAGTCTTGGATCTTAACAGGAGGAATTTTTGTATAGATTTCAACTTAGAAAAAAATCTCAAACCTTACTTCTTGACTTTTTGGATGTCCAAGAATATTAGTAATAAACAGGAGATTTGTAGCATTTTAAAATATGTGCTTTTTAAAAGTATAAATTGAATTAATATGAAGTTATAAATTGAAAAAAAGAAATGTAATACCTACAGCAGCACGTACTAGTCTAGATATTCAAGTAGGTGGACAATTTTCCAGTATTTTACCAGGGTAGCTCTCTTACTTAACTTGTTCTGTAAGTTAGGAGAAAATGGATAACTTTGTTAGAATATGTAAATATTATTTGAGAGAATGACCAAAGAGTGATCTTTGGTATCTTTTTTTATTTTTTACCACTTCCTATAATTATTTCTATATGTAACTATTGGCACAAAGCACTCAAATACACAAGCATGACTATGATTTGCAACCCTAATATTTTCAGTTTATTCACAGTATGTCCAAATGGAACCATTTATGAAAGCTTTGCTTTGACTGATGGTTATCTCGAGCAGGTCAAAGTTATTTAAATAAAATCAAACTGTATCATAATATCTATCTATTACGTCCTGAAAATATTATAATGTGGACATACATTACAAAAATTAGTAAAATATTATAAAGAAATGAAAGATGACTGTATCTCTTATGAAAACAGAACTCATCTGGAGATCAAATACTAAAGGAATCTAAGCTTCAATATCCACACCCTCAGTCTGTTCACTGCACTTCTAGACCTGTTCACATTTTAATCATTTGTTGTAATTTTTTTTGTTGCTTCAGGTCTTCTCTCACTGAAGTAATCCCTAAACCTGAAACAAAAACAAACAAAAAAAAGCATAGGAACATCTGTACCTTTATCTCCAAAACATATTCTGCATTAAATCTCAAAAGGCAGTCCTTACTAAATCATGTAAACACCACATTTTTTTTTATTATCAAAAGATCCAACTTTTTCACGACTAAAAGAAAAAATTAAGAGTTTTTATTCTTCTCATTCCTGTTAGAACTGTAGAAACAAAACAACTCTCACAGACTAACCAAGTGTCTCCGTTTGGGAGGAAGTGAGTTTTTTGGGAAGTTTTAGTTAAACCAATCAGTGGTCAGATTCGAATATTGACACCTGGTGTGACCACTGAAGACGTGAGTCACCTCTGAAGACACACGGGGTTAAAAGCAGAGATTTCCCAGAGTTCGCTCTCTTTCGCCCGTGGTAGCCCAGGGAGCGGCACCGTCTCTGCCCCGCCCGGCCACATGGCTGGGTGGGGGAGGGAGCCATGGAGGCCCAGGCTGAGGTAGGCCGGAGCCCCGGAGAGAGAGAGAAGGTGGAAGGGAATGGAACCGGGCCAGCCCTGCAGGACCGAGGGGTGGAGAAAACACCGAGGTATCTTTTGTTCCCCCCCAACCCCAGAAGAGAGAGCGAGCGAGCCTGTGCCGGCAGAGGAGGCGGCAGGGGGGGTGATGCCCAGCATGTGGGAGTGCCACCGTGAGATCTCAGTGCCCTGAGGGCAGCGGAGCTCGGACTTTTAACCCTTTCCTGGGTGAAGGAAACTTTGTGAAACATTAGTCCTCCTGGCTGGTGGTTGGAGAGAGAAGAGAGACAGTCTGGGACCTGAGATGTTAAGAAGATGTGGAAAAGCTGAAGTGGGAGGAGATGATGGAGTGGCTTTTTCAGCTGGACTTTTCTTGTATAGCCATAGACTGAACCAAGTTACCTGTAATACATGAGACTGCATTTGGGTGGATGCTATAGCCTGAGCCAAGAGACTGACTTGCTGTAATGATATTATATAAAGGAGTGAACAGAGGAAGATGAAGAGGGCGTGGTGGTGCCTTCCATCTTCAGGGAGAAGAGCTCTGTTCTTGAGAAAACCCTCGGCCCCAGGGGATGAGAAAATGGGGGGGACTGTTGTCCCAAAAATGAGACACGGTTGTTTTTTTTGGCACTTGGCAAAGCATCCTTGAAGAACCCTGAGCAGTTTCGGTCCATGGACGGTGGTGAGAGCACTGTACATGGAAGGAGCATGTCACCATGGCAGAGTTTCTCCGGGCGGTGCCATGTGTGACATGGAAACATGGGGAGTTTCAACCCTGTTTCGTGGGGAGGACTGTGGTACAAGAGAGACTCCTCTCTCCCCTGATGGACTGAGAATTGATTACTTGAGTGTTGGTAACTTGATCAGGACTCCCAAGATTTTTGCCTCACTGTGCTTTAGTGAAAGTGGGTGGGAGGAGGAGGAATGGTTTAAAAGGTTTTCATTCTGTTTCCTGCGTGTTTCTGATGTTAGTTTGTAGTTTAATAAAGTTGTTTGGGTTTGGTTTTTTTTTCTCTCTTTTTCTAAGTTTGAGCCTGCTCTGCTCTGTTCCTGGTCACATCTCACAGCAGTTAGTTAAAGAAAGCACATTTTCATGGGGGCACTGGCATTGGGCCAGCGCCAAACCCTGACACCAAGTCTCTGTCTAACTCATTTGCCAGTAGCAGAATTATTAAGTCATGCAAAAAATGGCCTAGGCTTACTTCTCTGCATTGCAGCCAAGGGCAGGATTTGCAAAGGATACACACAGAGTTATAGGGTAGTGTAAGCATTAAAATTGTCTTTCTTATCATGCTGACTAATGTAGAATGTAATGAGACTTTCATTTGCAAAGCAAAGATGAAGGCAACAGGATCACCAACAGAATTTGATTTTACTCAGATCACAAAAGTCACTGAGAATTCAAAAGTGAAATTTCTTCTATATTTTTTTTTCTAAAAAGCAAAAATCAGACAGCTTCAATGAACTGTGATCAAGGGCAGCATTCTGGAACTGATGTTCTAAGCCTTTACAGTTTCATCATCTGTAAGTTGTTGTATTAGAACTCCATTCAACAAAGGAACAGCAAGTAACAATCATAACCAATACAAAGAAATGTAAGACAAGAATGGAGATGAAACTACGTTCTGCTTTATCTCCAGAACATACAAATATGAAACCAAGGCAAAACAAAATAAAGTCCAGATGCTTCTGGCAGGAATTTCTGAGCCACTTTTCTGAACCCTGTAATTTCTTTCTGGGCTCATTTCCTTCTACTTGTAAGTTGCAAAAATGCATATTAATAAAGATTTTGGCAGAAATGGTATGATATTAGCTGGAAATAATTCAGACAAACTAAGATAGGATAAGGAAGTATCTGATGAACATTATACACTTCTGCTTATCTGTCAGGTTCTGTGATTTTTGAAAAGGTGACAAATATCTGAAGCCAGAGGAGATGTAAAATACTTCAAGGTTCAAGCATAAAAATAATTGAATGTCTTCTAGTTGAACATTGTCAGAGGTGTCACAGGCTTCTTTTACTTGTCCCCACACTCAGAAAGCCTTGCTTCACTGTGGGGAAAATAGGAGATAACAACTGTATTTCCCCAATTTTGTCTGGTTTATGTTTCAGTGTTAGTTTTCTAGCTTTTGCACTAGGCCAGACAGAGGAATAAACAAGTTTTACTAATATCAGTCACATTCCTCTCTGCCACTCTGAACTGCGATGTTATCTCAGACCATTACCTGATGTAGATTAAGACTTCAAACAGAGTGTCTGAGCCTTCACTGGGTTATTGCCTGGTCTTCCCTTTCTTTTTTTACTCTTTGTGAGTGTTTTCTCTCTCACTTCCGTCTGAGACGCAGCTGGCAGGTGGCAGAAAGGGATCTCTCACCTCTCTAGTCAGGTACAGGTAGAGGACTAAACTCTCACCTTCAGACTGAGAAATCAATTTAATATTACTGTGCATTTACATAGTGCTTGGTGACAGGAGACAGGGTCTCAATAGAATCTCTAAAGTACATGTATAACGAATAAGAAATCAAGATGCTAATTGACAGGGGATTCTGGTCTATTAAGAAGTCATATTCCTGAATGTTGATCTTTTTTGTCAGATGTCTTCTATCTTCCATTTCTTAAAACTATTTCTTGTTTGATTTTCATTTGCCTCTTTTTATTTCTCCTTAAAACTTAACACTGAAATATAACTCAATACTTATTAAAATGTTTTATTTACATCACTTGAGTTGTGGACTATTGGGAGATTGAAGACAATTATAAAATTTTTCTCATTTTGTCTGTGTCTCAGGACATACACCATTCTCCTTTGGTCCGATTTCCCTGAAGGCCTTTACTTCCAGATCGACAAAAGGGGAAAACAGAGAAAGTCAATCAACGCTTCATAAGTGATTAGAAAACACAATAGTTATTATTCTCTGGTCACCCTCTGTAAAAATACAGTACTGTGCAGTAAAAGACAAAGCATGCAGGTTGGGTTGTTTTCGCATTACTGACAAGAATATTATTAAATATTGTTGAAGGATGGGCACTTCTAGAAACTCTTTTTAATACAGATTTAACAGATAAATATTATTTCATTTAGATTTAATTCTACTGTTTTTTCTACTACATATCTTTCCTTACAATGAAATATTAAAAAAACAAAACCCACCAAAAAAAAAAAAAAAAAAANCAAACTGTAAATTTAAATGCAGTTAGAAGGTATAGTTGGTAAGACCAAATGAAAATTATGTTTAATTCTTTCAGTCAGAAAGGATATAGAACCTTGTAGATATATTTTATTGTGTAGTTAAGTATGAAAATGCAAAGACATTGAGTTCTACTGAATGAGACAAGTATGAAAAAGTGTATAGAATAAGTGAAATAATTTCCTTATGAGAAATAATTCCCTTATGAAAGGTCATATTCAAAATTCCCAAGAATCCCTGTGTACCAGCAGAAACCTGTTTCAGTTAAGTCTATAACATGGGTGGATATGCAATGTACAGTGAATTATTCAGATGTGTATCATCATTTTTAAGTACTGTGTTACTTTGTGCTTCTTAACAATGTGTGCACCGGGAGAGAATCCCTACCCTGTTCATGTTCTGGCCATTCAAGTAAAAGACAATTTGCAAGTTGTCTGCATTTTTTGAGTTCGTGGTTACATGAACAAAACATTCCCTAAAGAAAGTTTTCCAATAGAAACACCAATGTAAAGAAAACTAACTTTTTTTTTTTAAATAAGAGGATGTTAATTTCAGAAAAAAATAAAATCAAAATACATTCCCATATAAAACAGTAAAGCACATATTTCATGTCACAGTAAGGGTCATGGACAAGACTATTTTGAATGGACTTGGACTAAACCTTTCAACCAAAGACTCAACAAATCTAAAATAGTTAAATGGGGGTATGTAGATGGATTATTTCTTTTAATTCTAATAGAGCATAAGTTTCTGTTGGACATTTATCAGCAGGTATAATCACAGCTGCCATCAAAAGAAGAAAATAATTAGAGTACTACAGATAAGCCAAGGCTGATTTTCTGAGCCCTTGCTATTAAAAACACACGGATAAGGTGCTTTTTTCTGAACCCTGAGAAAAAAATGGCTGGACCCAGGAAGGAAAGTAGAAGCATGAAGTAGAGGAGGAGGACAAGGAAAGATTTGGATGGAGTAATTTTTTCTGTTACCTGAGTTTATGTAATATCTGAAGAAGAGCCAAAAGCTATGCAAAATTTAGACATATACATGAATGAGCATAGATGTGCTTGTCTATGTACAAAATATTTGTGTATGCATATATAAATACATTTCTACATACTCATATGCATACATTTATCTACATGTGTATAAAACAAAAAAACAAACAAACAAGCAAATAAACAAACAAAAAAACCCAAAACAACAACAACAAAAGAACAGTGCAGAAGCAATTCACACCCTACTTGGAAGAAAATAATTTTTCCTGAGAGTGAACAGGTAATTTGGGTGGGTAACCAGAAAAAACAAAAATCCAAACAGGATACTAAAATGTCCTGGATGAGCTGTAGGAATCAAACAGAAGCCCTGTGGGGGCTGAAGTATGTATCTGGGTTATCCAGGTCAACTGCCTTATCCTCATCTGACTGCACCATGAAGGATGTGTTTACAATCAAATACTGATATATTTCCTCTTTTGCAGCCACCACTGAATTTGCAGAGATGGCAAAACTGACAGGCACTGTCTTTTAAGGAAATTCCAATTACTAGCAGGTCCAACAAATGCATAATTATGAAAAAAGCTAGAAGAGTAAATTACATGTGTGTCAGAATAAATCATCAATTTTCTAGCTATTTTTTCTGCTTTGACACAGCTTATTTTTTTTTAAATCGTGACATATGAAAGTGTGAAGAAAAACCATAAAGGATTTTTTTTTAATTTAAAAAGATAGTCCATAGATAGAAAAATGACAAGCTGTGTAATAAAATGCTATCCTAACAAAATATCAGACTGATTAAAAATACCAGGGGAACAGAACATTGTTTCATAAGGCCCTCTTTTCCATGTGGATCGTTAGTGTGGGAGAAAATCCTTGTAATTCTTTGCACTGCTCCCACACATACGCCTACACATATCATCACTTGACTTTCAAACTAACAATAGAAGTGTTAGTAGAGCTATCACCATCTGCAGAATGAACTGTGCATTTTTAAGGCTGCAACAGTCTCAGACATTAACAGTAGTAGTCATATAGATGGTAAGTAAGAGCCTCTTTCCACAAGAACCATGTAGGGGTCAGTTGATATATTTCCCCATAAAATCACAAATATAAGTTCCTTTACATTAAAAAATGAATAAGTTGGAAAATCTTTTTCTGTTTCTTGGGTTTAATATGAGACAAAAGGCATTCATCTAGTAGTGGTGGGAGCAATGAGATACTCCACTACAGTGTCTCTGTAGTCACACATGTAAGTTATTTTGGTCAGTGTTTTAATGACCTTGGACAAAACTTCACAACAATCACCTAGTAATTATTGCAGATAATATTTATGGGGAGTGGAAGTTCAAATCAATAAAGGATTCCTGTATTTATTATATCTTTTTTTTTCGTCTTTTCTTTCTGCTTAAGAATTCTGACTTGAATTAGAATCTTACACCCAAAAATAAATTCTGTGGTCATCATTCTTTCACTAAGTGTCTGTATCCTTTGATTATTTTGAAGAAAAACTTTGGGCTTCACATTTGAGTTTTCTAACTGTACAATTGTTTCAGGAGCTTTATGATGCAGATTGCAAGACTACTGGTGTGGTAACATAGGCTGCTTTTTTCCTTGCTATATTGAAACCATCAAGAAATCCTCAGAGGAAACAAATATTGTCAAAATATTGGAGTCGTGCAGGAAAGGATTGCTCAGAAGTTTGCAAAGATGATTACATAGGGAAAAAAAAATCAAGAAACAGAGGACAAAGCTAAACATCAGGTGACAGAATAACAGAACTGGAACATAAACTCAGTTATCAATGCTAAATCAGTCCAAAAGAACATCAAGTCTGAAATTCAGCAGAAGAAGTGACAGCAGACAGGATGGACAAACTTGGACCTAAGTCTGATTCTTCTCCAGCCAACTCCTGCTTGTGTCACTCAAGGTGCATCCTTTGAAAAACACCTGCAGTTTCTTTCCAGCAACCTGAGATTCTAGTCTATTTAAGATATTTCTAGAAGAAAAAGAAATCCAAGATAGCCTTTGAAAACAGTGTAATGGCTAAAATATTAGCCCATCATCCTCAATGTCTATTAACAGTAAATCTGGGGAAAAGTTGAAATGTTTCACATACACATCTTTCAGCTTCAAGTTTAATATTCAGCGATGCCACAGTTTGCTCCTAAGAGTTTTGCATTTCTTTAATACGGAATGTAAGGGTTCTTTTATGTTGAGAATGTGTTCTACTAGCTGTATCTACATTTGTATATAAGCATGGTCTTAATTGCTTCCATATAGAAGTGGTGCAAATATCTGAGATTGCTCCACCTGGATCCAAACTGGATTTGGTTTGAAAATTTTGCAGCGGGAAACAGCAGGGCATGATTATTTGGCAGTACCCACTAATGTAGGGATATGATTTCTGGCCTACAAAAATGTATGCCTATCTACCGCTGGAACTTTAGCACAAAACATTCCTATGTATTTCATTTGCAGACTAACCCTGCAGGATGATCAACGTGGCTGTCAGGATTACTTGAATTTAACTGAAAGTATAAAAAGATTGAAATCCACCAGTTTCTAATCACGCACCCTGAAACATCCTTGAGGATCTGTGTTAGCTATAATTTATCAAATCTGAAGTTCTTTTATCCTACCTCAAAAGCAAAAGCAAAGCCTTTTTTTTTTTTTTTTTCTTTTTGAGAGTATTAAGGTGAAAATATCTGGCTTTCATGATCTCCTGAACTGGGAGATAGGACACCCGGCATTTTCAAGAAATTCCGTTTGGACTTTCTGTCCACTTCCTGCAACATCTAAATTTAAGTATTCCTCTCCTCTCCTCTCCTCTCCTCTCCTCTCCTCTTTTCCTTTCTTAACAGTTTTTCTGTATTATATATAATCAAGGAGTGAAAACACTTCACTGTGTCCTTAAGCATATTTACCAAGAACAAAAATTCTGTAATGTATGTGAAGAGCTTAGCAACGATGCTGTTTTGAGAGATGTGTATATGGAAACATACACTGCCTAGAGAGGTCTTTCTTACAGCTGGCATTACTTTCAAAAATTGTGTTTCATTTGGCTGCTGCAATGTGTGTACTTGATAAAGGAGACATACAAGTGCTATCAAGGTTATCTTGAGTTCACCAGTGTGCCGTTCCTCTTTCAGTTGACCTCCCTCTTCACTGCAACACAATCTTTCTTCTAGACCCATTTTTGTTTAGGTTTCTGAAAGAAGTCAGCCAACTAATGATGTGTTGAGTGAATATTGCAGCAGTGCAATACATACATAAATTCATACATTTATATGGGGGGGTAGGTTTTATAAAATTAAAATGTGAAAGCCTTCATTCTTAAAGCTCAATAGCTGTAATGGCCAAACAAGCTACATATTCTTTACTACTCATCTCCATTGACAGCAATTTGTTTTATGCAAAATGAATAATTTTATTTCTTTTCCAATATAGGACTATTTTTTAACAAATAAAGCCATTTTGAAAATTATTAGCTATCAGTTTCTTGGTATGTGTATATGACTGAAAGTTAGGAAAGAGAGCAATAAATGCTATGTTGAGCAAGCATGAAGGAAAATATATTCTGAGTATATGGAAAACTTGACTAGAGAGAGATGATGACATGCTGGTTTTGGGAATATTCATGTAATTTCTGAGACCCGTAACTACCATAGTCAAAAGAGTGAGGTCTATCTGTTACAGTGAGGTTTAACAGGATTTTCCTGTTGGTAGCCTTTTAGGACAGGGCTCAACAATTTTACTGCCATTCTGTGCTTCTCAGTCTCAATTGCAGCAGTTACATTTATTTTGACTGTGACATAACTGACTTTTGCCAGCTGGATATTGTGTGATAAGCCACCATCTTCTGACATGGACAGAGAAACTTTCTATTAGGCCAGCTTGCTCAGAGCCCCACGCAACCTGGCCTTGAACACTTCCAGGAATGGGGCAGTCACAACTTCTCTGGGAAAACTGTTCCAGTGCCTCACCAGCCTCACAGTAAGAAATTCTTCCTAGCATCGAGTCTATTCCTATTCTCAGAGCTATATCAGCTAGAGCTGTGTGAAAAAGTCACCTACTGCCTTATGCATTTATTTTAGAAGTATAATTGGATGGAAGTACAGACAAGTGATATAAGTTTGAAACAGAAGCTTATGGCTTTGTAAAACCAAGAGCAAATACTTGATTTAAACTTGCAGTCATATTTTTATCTGAGGGAAAACATAATTAGAAAGAAAGATACAGTGTAACTCTTGTTTTAATAAACTATATTTCACATATGCTTTGAAATTTGAAATGTTACACCATATTTGAGTAACTCAAGTGGGATCAACTTTCATAATTATCTAAATCAACTTGACATGTCTAGGGATCTGAATTTACATAGCTAATTGAGGGAGTTTAGGTTTTATTTTTTCCTTCATATCCACGATCAGTACAAAGGGCAGTAGGATATTTTCAAAGTGCTTGCTAGTCTGCAACAGCTTGATAAAAAAGGAGAAAAACGTAGTTTTAACATGATACAAGTGGTATTAAAGGTTAAAAATATTGACTGTAATCCCACGTCTTTGGAATTTTGATTTAAGAAAATATTCAGACAGGTTTACGAAAACTGTCAACTCCAGCAGAAATATAGATAGTTAAGAAGTAGTTTATAAAGAAGATTTATGTTGATTAGGAAGGAGACATGATTTTTTTGTTAAACAGAGAATTTTACAATGCAAATTAACATTCCTGTTTAGAAATTAAACTCTCATTTGAACACAATGGTGAAGGAAAAGTCAATATAGTCAACAAAGTATAACCAATGTAATCTGTATTACATGTGAATTTCTTCCAGTGGGGAATAAGAAAAGGTGTTAACTTCAGTCAGGCACCAAAATATTGCCTGAAGATCCTGGTCATCTCGGTGAAGTAGGTCATCAGGGAAAAGAAATGTACCATATCCTCCTCTATCTGAAGCTGTATTAGAATAAGAATGTGTAATACAGAAATTTCAAAAGTCCAGTAGACTTATGCATAAATATGAGGTATTCAAGAGCAAAAACTGGCATACATTCTGTTTAATAAAAATAGAAATAGAAATGTATATTTATTCTAATATATATGTATATAACTTATAATACTCTGGTCTAGAACAGAAATGCTTGCACTTGGGTACTTACTGAAAAGGTATCTCAAGATGATGTCTTTTCATTTTAAATATTAACAGAAGCCCTTTCTACCACATACTAGCCTGAAAATTAATTGAAAATCCCAACATATTTGTCTCCTAACACTTACCTTTAGTTTTAAATAGAATATAAAAATAATCACACACACACATACACAAGATTCGTAATAGTTTCAGGTAAATATTACATTTTCTTCTAATACTGGTCATGAGATTAAATTAATTGCAGGACTACATATTACATATTTTTCTGGCCCATGCACATGGAACCATAAGCTTATGATTTTCATAAGGCAAATGTGACCTAAGCAAAACAGACTTAAACCACCTTTGTATGAACAATGGATTCTCTCAATGCACAAAACAAGTGAAAAACAAAAAATAAGATATCTGACAAAAACAGCTATGAATTATTGCCAAAATTTTCACACCTTCATGGCTAAGGAAGGCTGATCAGGAACAGCATTTTCAGAATATGGTAAAAGATAATACTTTGAATGTTTAAAAATAAATATTGACATATGTACATGAGAATGCTTTTCCCTCATTTTTTAACATAGACATCCACTACTACTGAAAAACATAACTCATGCATTGACTATATAAGGTCTCAAAGCAAGATTTTCCCCACATATTTGCAAACTTAGTAATTTTCCATTTATTTTGTGTTCTTAATTTGAAAATAATGAGATTTTCAGGGAATTACAGAGGTGGGCATCATGATGGATGAAACTTAAATTGATTAGATATCGAAAGGAATCCATTTGTGAACCTTTTAAAGTAGAGCCAGTGGATTATTTTGATATCTACTTTTAAAACCCTATTGAAACCATATTTTGAGAAAAACCTTGGTTATTCATAACTGTTTATAAATACAGGCAAGAAAACCCTCTATAACAACTTTATGAAATGATTAAAATTAATTTTTTTCCTTTCCTCATATACACATCAAATACAGAGTCAAGTTAACATAAATTACTTGTACGATATCTTCTACTATTACAGGATTATACATACATATGTACAAAAATTACATAAAGAGAATTATTTTTTTTTTCTAGACAGAAGTTTTCAAGTCTTAAAACAATTTCTCAGGAAATTTTATAACAGCCTGATTTTGACTTCATATTGAAGATTTTCTTTGAAGAGATTGAAATAAAGATTTATTTATTCCATGTCAGCATCAAAAAAGCAATGACCTTTTCTTTGACTGCAGCCTTTCCAATATCTTTTCCATTTCTTATTAAGAATAACAAAGATATACTAGGTAAAGATACATCATTTTTCATTAAAATACTTACACTTGTATGAAAGCAATAGATGCATTTATATAATAAAAAAACTCTCTATGACTTGCTCTGAAATGCTATAAAAAAAATTAGTACTAAATATCTTCTGTGTTGAAGTTACATCTGTGAAGAACAGACATTAACTAGCAGTTTATCCATAAATATGTAAATTTTTAGTCCTAAATTACTTGATTAAAAAATATCAGACCAAACTGTATGTTTTATCATTATCACTTGCCAAAAAAGAATTTAGATTGCTGAAATTTAGATTGAAAGTTTATTGCAGCCAAAGTAAGGAAATTATCTAAATGTAAATCAACATAATTCATTTGAATGAAACATATGTATGGGAATTAACTACCTAGACTATAAAGATAATTACTTCCATGTCTTAAAACATAAAAAGAAATACATTTTTCTTACTGGAAATAGAAATTGACTATGACAGACGTGAAACATGGATCATATAACCAGTGTTTACATGTTCAAATACTTTTAGTTTGTTTAACAGTGAATGACACACTGATAAATGTTTTAAATAATTTGCTTTGAGTGTAATAACTTATTGCATAATAATACATTCTAGATACATGTAATAAATGAAATTTTATTTTAAATTACTTCTGCAGGGGTTAATGGTGCAAATGCCACTGAAAACTGAAGTGTCATCCTAACTGGCAACATCACTAGAAAAGCAATGAGGAAACTTTGTGGATGTTCAGGTATTCTGATGAGGAAGGGTTTATTTGATTAGAGAGTTCTTTCATCTTTGACTTTCACCTTTATATGTGGACAGTTGGATTTAGGTATCATCAGTGTAGATATGGGTACAAGTGGGTACAATCTTTATGCCTCTAGGTAATCAATTTATCCAAAAGGCATTTGGTTAAGTGGCTATTCAGGTATCCACCTGTATATAGATGAATATTTTCCTCTAGGATCTGTTGATAGCCATTGTTAGATCTCCACCAGGAGTAAGGAGAGGATGGATATGCCAGAGCATAACTGACATTTCCATCCAGAAACCTAGACTCAGGGTGCAGAATCTTAGAAAAGCTGATTGAGAAGAAAATTATTGTAGTCCCCTCAACCCCGCCTGTGCAATGTTTACTAATCTCCCTCCTGAAAAAAAAACCAAACAAACAAGAAAACAAAACAAAACAAAACAACCCCAAACCCAACAAATCTGTAATGACTATGTCAATAAAATGCACCTGGTCCCAGCATCAGAGTAGATAATCTGGAAATAAATTAACTGTCCTTCACTACCTTGTTCAGTCCAGGTCATAGTGTGACCATGAGTTTGTTGGATTCTCACCACCAAACTACACTTTGGAAAGAGCCACTTTAAGCAAATCTATTGTTATCTAAACCAGAATGTTGAACAATTTCAACAAAATAATAATTGAATGGCTAGCTCTGACTTTGAAAAGGGCACTATCACAGCCCCAGTGTTATTCCCCTAATAAGGGAGAGAAGGTTTAAAGAGAAGAACTTTAATATCTGTAAGGATCTGGAGATAAAAATCATTATTGAAGTAATTTGATATCACTGGATATAACATGTCATAACTATCTAGGAGCTTTATTTGCAGATTAAGTGACAACTACGGAATAAATCTCATCTGGAAAGGGTGATTGTTTTATTAGCTAAACCATTTGTTTTCAGTGATTGCAAAATTGCTCAGACATAAATAGATAAACCTTTTATATAATTGAAAGAATAGAGATCTGGTGCTTTCATTGGATTTTCATAAAAATATTCCCTTGGATTTATTTTTTTTAATGTAATTTCATTTTTATTTTATTTATTCCATCATAGTGATCATTTCCTTGTCACTCTTCACAATTTCACATATTGAGCTACAGGAGGAATTGCTGTCAACAGCATTTTCTTTTAATGTGGCATATTTAGGCTGGTTTAGTTTTTGTCTGAGTGAATATGAATCTCAGTTGCTTAGAGAACACAAAATCTTGTATGCAAATTGTGCATTTATTAGAAGAGAGCTATAAATCTGTGTATACTGGCTCTTAATTTTTAAAAGCTGTTATTTTAACCATGCTCAAATTAAATAAATAAGGCAAATAATTCAGAGCTAGTTTCAACAAATTAATACTCTCTAACAGCTGATTATTTCTCTCACAAGCTACTTAGAACACACACAAAAAAAGGAAATTTGTTATTTACTGGCCTGATGTTAAAACATATTTTGATTTACGTGGTCCTTTATAGCTTTATATGGCTCCTTATACTGCCAGGAGTAGCAGGTCACAGCAAATGTCCCCAAGTTTTAGTGATTGGACACTGGGCAGAAAAACGTAAAGCTCATTATGCATAACAGGCAACCAGGTTTCCAGAAGTAATTATTGTCTTCTAAAAAATAATTTAACCTAATGAAGCCATGCTACTGGAAGCCCCATTGCATCTGGAAAAGGGTATTTTATCTTATACTGCTCTTACTCATGTAATCCTGATGATTTTTTTTTCTCCCCCATAATGCTTTCCCATAGTAAACAAAATGTGACTGATTCAACTACAGGAGTAATTTGGAAGGTAGGCGTAAGAAGTAAGTAAGTTTGGCAAATTGCTTTGTTTCTATAAATGTGAAATATTAGAAACAAGTCATGAATGTCGATCAACTTTTCAACCAGGTTTACAATATGCATATTTACATTAGAAAATTATTTTTTATAAACAACTCAATCATTCTAAGTAATAAATTGTTGCAAAATCACTTTGCCATCATTAATGTCACATGCCAATAGCCTAATACTGATTTATTTTGCTCCATGTGATAAGAACTTTCCTCAAATTTTCTCTATATCAAAAGTGACTAAATTAAGCAATTTATACTATGAAATACATGTTGAAATAAATTATATGAAGCAGAGGAAAAAACAGGAAAATTCTCTTCTTATCTTGGGTCTTGGAGACTTGCTTTGAAATAAGCAATAAATTTTTTCTTTTCTAAAGCTAAATATTGCTGAAAATGAAATTTTTTTTTCCCAAGTATCTTTCATAAGCATTTGAAAATTGCAATACTAAAACTCTCTATCTCTACGGGAAATTAATTCTGACACATGGAAATACCTGGTTTCTTGAGATCCAGTGACAAACCAAGACAAGAAATCTGTCATAATGAACCTTGCTTCTTTAAATTACCTGCAGCTACATGCAGATTTGCATTTGGAAGAGAGCATGTGAGTGTGTAACAAGGATTGCAGGCTGGATGGTGTGAGCAGATGTTGGACAGCTGCAAATGGCTGGTTCCCGTGATAGCCTGTGCTCCTCCTACTCACATTTCAACACAGGCAAACAATTTTCCTTCTCTCCAAACTTAGTGCCTAGATGTAAAATGTACCCTTTGCTGTTTAATTGCATTAATAAGGGAATGGAACATTTTTGAAGACTCAGAGGTACCATGAGACTCTGTAAACAGCAGGAATAACCTTTAAGACAATGTTCAAATGACTACATCTCTCTCAATGCAATTTTCTCTGTTAGGGCTACCTGGATACAGATATTAAAAGAGCCTTTTGGGAGATACTCTTTTTGAGTTAATGTCTAAATATAACATAATTGAATTAAGGGTTTTTGTTTTCTCCTCTGCCAAGCAGAGTTCAAGTGCATTGGCTACTTCTTACAAGACCTGCAAGAGCTAAATCATTTTCAACCTGAACACTTATAATATGTAATGTCTCTGAACTGCTGTTCTGCTCAACAGTATATTTAAAAATTTAAGAACCATACACACAATCAAACTTTAGCAATCAATGGATTCAGTAACTCTTGTAACAAAGATATTTGGTTTCTCTGAAATTCCTTTGTAGTTCCATAACAAACCCCATTTTTGGAACAGCAATGAAACACAGCACATTCATTATTCAGCCTGCAGTCCAACACACAGGTGAAGAGAGGCACTAACTCTTCAGTGAGCTTAGAGTTGTTTACAAGCACCTGCATTCTTCACATAACTGACAGAGCTGGAAGCACTCAGTTTACACAGTGCTAATTATGCACTTTGTGCAAGAAAAAGAATTGAGAGAATATACTATTAATTTTAAAGGTGTCTTTACGATACAAACCATGCAAAAACAATTTAAAAAGAAACAAAAAACCTCAAACCCACCACCAACAACTAAAAACCAAAAAAACAATGCAACTTTAAAACAATAATAAAATAGGCAAGTGTATTTCCTTGATATTTATTTTTGATGAATGAAATACATTCTAACCCACACCAACCTGAAAAATACACTTTGATAAAATATTTTTTTAGAAAGCATTGTAGAAATTACTTTGAATAAAACATATGTTCTTTTCTTCTTGCAGGTAGGATACAAGAAAAAGAACAAAACTAGGTCTCCAACAGCCAATTTTTGAACAGCAAAAAATCTGTAGAATGTTCTGATTTTTCTCCTGTTTCTATTCTCCTACTGATCCTCTTCCATCTCATCCCATTCTTAAGCCAACTTATAAATTAGCAGTTATAAAGTTGTGTTTAATTCAATTTAATGGAACTGAATTAAATTTAAATAAGGCAGCAGACATGCAGGGTATATGCAAAACACTTTTCATGCATGCTCATGTCTGTCTGTAAGATAGCCAGAAGTTACTGGGGCATTTGGCACTGTGAGATTTACTGGCACAAAGTAATTCAGTCCACACAGTTTGTGTGCACAAAGCAATATGAAGGCATTCCTAATTACCCCTCAAAGTCTCAGCCTGGAAATATTTTGAATATTCTGATGGGCATGTGCCCTATTTGTATAATTTCATTTTTACTCTTAAAGTGTATGTGTTCATTCAAGACATAATTCATACTATTTTAATAGCATAGCTCAAGGCATCCTGGAGATTAGTTTTGAAACAGAAATTGATGGAAGAATAGCTTCTTCTGAGAAAGTGGTATAATTCCAGCTGGAATAGGTACTAAAGCCTTTCTTTGCATTATATAATTTTCTGTTTGTTTTCAATCTCCTTTTGGGATATAGGATGGTATCTCATAACTGGTAAAAAAAACCCCAAACAACCAGTATTAAAAGAAATGGCCAAAGCAAAGAACAAATGCTTTGACTATGAAACTCTGTATATGAAAGAACCTTCCAAGAAAGGTGATGGAGAGCAGTTCATTGTTCTTCCTTACTTTGACAAATCAGATTTGGTTGCTCTATTGTAATTTTCAGGAGTCCCATTTCCTTCTCTACTGATTCTCGTTCCTGTCATTGTGGAAGTCATAGTCTTCTTAAAATTTCCCTGTGCAATTTCAATGAGTTGTCTTTGTGACTGTCCACTTGTTGCTGAAATGCAATTCTATGCAGGAGGGAAGCAGAAAGAGAGAACAAACTGCTCCTTCAGATCACTCTCATCGCCTGGAAGGCACAATGCACAGGCCCACATGGTGACTATTTCCCTGTCTTCTCTTTTCCCTGTTTCTCTCTCTTTCACCACTTGCTACTGATAAAGAAGCAGTAAATATTTTCTCTTTTTTTCTCATTTTTTTTAGTGAAGAACAATTTCTACTTTGGCATTATTCCAAGTATATATCCCAAAGTCACTTTATCAAAGTGGTTTTGTTGTTTGTTTGTTTGTTTGTTTGTTTATTTACCCAGTAGTGCACATAACTTTATATTTTCATTTAGGGAACATGGAACATGGAAGTGATTTTTTTTCTTGTCTTTGCTTGTTTGTTTTCTTGATTTTGGTTTGTTGGGGTTTTTTGGGGGAGGTGAGGTGTTTTTTGAAGTGTGTAACACATAACTCCAGGGAAGAGCATTTGAAATAAAGCAAAGTAAATTGGAATGAAGCCTAATAACTTTGCTAGAAGAGACCAGAAGTGTCTAGATAAGTGATGAAATAACAGGAAGTACTCCATCAGTTCATCTAACCTGTTCAGGAAACTATGACTCTGGACAGGCTTGACTAAATATTTTTCATCATGTGCTGCTTAGAATTGAACCGATCAGAATTAAAAGTAGAAGACATCATAAATCTATTCATAACACAGAATGTGATGGATTTAAGGAAAATATGTTAGCAGCAAAATTTAAAAATGGAGGAAAAGACAGTTTGGAAATTGGAAAAGTTTTGAATGAACTTGCAGGCAGAATGAACTTGCAGCTACAGAAAGAAACTGACTTTTTTTCACTTGTTTCTTGCTAAAGTGCTTCGAATTTAGGTCTTAAGCTTTTGAGAGATGGAGAAGCTACTGCTCAGAGAGAAGTGTGGGAAATTAGTGAGGTTTTTTTGGAATTAGAGTGAACAACAACAAAGAGTATCAGAAAAGGAAATTTCTCTTTTAAGAAAATATTGTTTCCAGCAATAATCAATTTTCTGGATGTCTAAAAAACCTTGATGCAATCTTTATCCCCATAATTCAGGTCCTGGTGATCAAAGGTTCAGTTTGATGTCCATAGCTTTTTGACCGTGGCTCAGTTTTAGTGATAAAATTATAGTTGCAGTGTGAGATGTGCAGGCTGAAGCCTGGCATAATAGAAAAACACAAAAACATAAATACATTCAGTTGCTGAGAAGGTATTTAGGTCCTTACAGATTCAAGGGGAAAAATACAGATATGAAATATATTGTGGAAAAAATAGGTAGCATTCAAAGCTGGCAGTTTAGCATCACCAAGACTCAACACATCTCAGGGGGAATTTTTTTCCCAGCTGAATTCCTGGCTATCAAAGGCTCCATGGCAATCTCACTGGCAGTGGGTAACAATATTAATCCTTAGCTTACTGTCTCGTTAGCTCTATGTATTTTTGTGTGCTCTTACCTTAGGTATATTCTGCTTGGGAAGTTCTCTCTGCATGCCTGAACAAAAGGGACCTGGTATGTGAGTGAGTGCTGCAGTGCATCTACTGGTGCTCTCCTAAATATTTTACAAGGCCTAGAATATTTAACTGGCAATAAACGACATCTTCCATAAAACATTTTTGACTGACACAACTGTCAGAGGATTTTTATGCCAAGTAATACAGGAAACTACCAATTACAATTGTTTTATGTGTTCAGTTTTGGACTAGGATGTCCAGATGTAAAAGTAATTGAACTAATTCTTTTACACCCAGGTCATGTCTGAAGTGTTATTAAACAAAATAAAATTAGAGTTATCTCAGTAAATTTCAACCAATCAGCTGTAAATGCTAATATATGCATTCTAACTTAAATTGGAGTCAAAAAGTATTTATGGGATCACTAAGGAATCACACATGCCTGTGTGCATTCTTGAATATACACACAAGGTAGCCTTAACCTTTGGTCTCACAACAGAGAATCTCACTCATGTAGTCTGCATCAGAAGTAGTTTCTACCTTAAAGCAACTGTATGCCATAATTTTATTTTCATAAATAAAAGGAAAGTCCTTAGTAATTAATATATGTATCTCATCTGCATGTCTGATGTAACTCCTCCCTCCAGTCTTTCTCTTTGATGCTAGGAGAATGCTGGTATTGTTGTGATCATTCTTTTCAATAGTTTCTTCAGCTGTTTGAACCCTCTCAACCTTCTAGCTTCCTAACCTCAAGCCTCCCAGCCATCCCCTCACTTTTATATCTACTCCTGGGGACTTCATCAGGAAGTTAAATTTAACATTGCGAAAAAGAAACCACTGATGGTATTTATTAAAAAAAAACTTATCAGTTTACATTTTTGTAGGGTTCTTTTTGTCTTTATTGACACCATAATTTTCCCTGATAATCCATCTCTTTGGCTCCTGCTCCATTGGTTCACACACACTCTTCAGAAGTCCTGAGTGCTATGAAGACAATAATTCTGTAGATAAGATTTTTTTCATTTGGAGTAAACAATAACAGCCATGTGAACAATTCACAACTGTCCACACAGAATCACTGAGGCTGGAAAAGTCCTTCAAGATCATCAAGTCAATCTTTTGATTGAACACCACACACTCACTAAGCCATATCATGAAGTGTCACATCTACTCATTTTTTGAACACTTCCCACGATGGTGGCTCCACTACCACCATGGGGAGCCTGTTCCAAAACTTAACCACTCTTTCAGGGTAGCATTTTTTCCATATATCCAACCTAAACCTCCACTGGCTTACCATGGGGCCATTTCCCCTTGTTCTGTCTCTGTTTGTCTGGAAGGAGAGGTTTGTCTCTCCACAGCCTCTTTTCAGGCTTTTCAGTTGTAAAGAACAATAAGGTCCCTCCAGAGCCTCCTTTTCTCCTGGCCAAACACCCCCAGCTCCCTCAACTGCTCCTCATCAGACCTGTGCTCCAGAGCCTTCCCCAGCTCTGTTCCCCTCCCTGGACATGTTCCAGCCCCTCAATGCCTTTCTCCTAGTGAGGTACCTCACTTACCTCCTCAGTCCAAAGTGAATTTTGCATGAAACCCTGTTTGCAGAGAGGTCTCCTCTCGTTATTCAACTCATGTTTGACCCTTATGAATGATATGCAATTATAGTTACCACAAAAAAAGAGTGAAATATGTATATGTACCTATACATATTTATATTTATGTATGTATGTTTGTTCAACTAGCCAACACAAATGCACATGATTACACAGCCAGTGCAATTCCTTGTTCATACCTGCTGTTATTCTATTAATTTCTGTTCTTCCAACAGGTGTTGCTGTGCCCTTTCAAGCAGAAAAAATATTTTCTTTTTTATTGCTACAAAACCAAATCCAGAAGAGTCTCCACTTTTGTGTCAATCTCTGAATGCTATAAAGGCAATAATAAGTAAATAGAGACGCCACCTGAGGATGGGAAGTTCATCATTTACATATATAAATTTGGGAAAGAGAAGGTTTTAGCCATATGCGTACTTAAATCAATTTGCAAGAAGGGAAGGTATCAAACAGCTGGTGTAGAAGTTGCTGTCATAATTTTCCCAGGGAAAAAAAACCCCAACAAACTGTTTTATAATGTGTGTTGTGGTTTTGCAGGTGATTTGGCAATGAAGAAAATGTAATTTTCTCCAATGAACTGTGTTTTATGTGTTTGTCTGTTGTTACATCTGTTGAAAGATAATCAAATTTTTATTTACTCTGACCATTTCTATTGTGGTGATTGTTAAGTATATTTATTAGCCAGCAATGCCATTTTTCCTTTTCTATAAAAAAGCAATAACATATCAGCAATGTCATATTAGAGTTAAATCTTTTGAGTTACTGTTGCAATATCAACCTTAAATGTCTGCTACACAGATTAAATCATCACAGTGCAATTGTCTCTAGTACTATACCTATTTATTTCTGTAGGTCCAGAAGAAAGAGGAAACTTAGCCATCCTTTGTGTTTAGAGTCTGTTATTCAGCTTTCCTCTGCTGTGCTTGTTTTGGACAGCTGTAAGCTCTGGTTTTTTTCCTAAATATTTTTTTTTTTTATGTGAAGGATGGCTTATTTTAAGGAGCAGAATAACAAATTATAGCAATCTAAACTGACCCAATGGTCTAATCCATATATGAAAATTTCATTCATGGATCAAAAACATCACTAAATATATTACATATATTAGAATTGGCCAGAGAATGAAAACTCTGCTTCTTTCACTGTTTCAAGAAAGTGTTGTTTTGAAGCTTTTTATTTTGGTTTTTTTTTGTTTTACTTTCACAACTGCCCCACTAAACAAAACCAAAACCAACACAAACTAATGTTGCTAGGTTTTCATAAAATGGAATATATTTGAAGTGTACACCTCCAGATTAATAAAAACAAACAACCAAAACCCAGAGTTTTCACTCAGTTCTTTCATGAGAAGTGGCACAGTATTATGATTTGGGCCTCAGACACTTTCTCTCTCAAACCTTCTTGAGTATCATGAGTTTTTACGGCTCAATAATTTATCCTCAGTGTATTTTGATGAAAAGGCATTTCTTCAAACATTCTTCCATTTGTGCTAATAATCTGCTATTCTCTTTTACTGAGAAGAAAACCTCATTCTCTGAGAGATGAAAAAACCTGAGAAAGATTTCTCCATGTTTCTTTCTTGATTTTGAAAAACACAAAGAGGATTGTGACTGGATTAAATCACAACCTCAAAAAAATGCCAAGATTACTGCAAGGTGTCAAGTGGGCCAAACCCTTACAATTATCTTGCTGTCAAATACTTCAGATTCAGTTAGTTCTGTTGAATAGCATTTGATTACTGAAAAATAGACCTCTAGTTCTTGTAAGTAATAACAAAATAGGTATTTTGGAAAACCTAATTTCCTAAGGATAACAAACTGTTTCAAGTGTCATTCTACAAAAGAAGTAAACACTATTATCTTTACAACTTGAGAAGGTTAGCTTTAACACTAGAAGATACATTATAGGATTATCCAGGCTTTGTCTGAAACTGTGTGAGGATAAAAGGTTTGCTCAAAAGCATGGATGCATTTGTGCTCAGCAGTATAAAGGACTTAGCAATAATATCTTTTAAAAGTAAAGACATGCCAGTTTTTGGCAGTGACTAGTGTCTTCAGGTATATTTTCATAACAGCAGAGAGAACAGAATATTAATGGAGCAATCAGGAAAAAAACAGGAAAATAAAAATTACCAAAAAGAGAAAAGCAAAAAAAAAAAACAAACAAAAAAACAACCAGACCAACTCAACCCAACCCAACCCGTTCCCTCCCCCCAAAAAAGAAAAAAATAAAAGAAATGCTTATAGACATAATCAGCATGGAACATTTCAGGAATCTGGCCAGTACATGAACATGTTTGAATAATGAATACAGAAGCAAGAATAATTTCCTTCAGCAATAACAACACTACTATTCTTGGTTTGATTTTGGTTTTGGGTTTTTTTGGGAAACAGTGTTGCTTCTTTATATGAAAAGTCCACCAGAGTGAATTTGGGGACTTATTTCAAAGTACTCTATTATTCAAATATGCAAATTTATGATAAAGAGAAAAAAAAAAAGTGATCAGCATTTCCCGTTGTGTTAGTGGGAGATGGCCACAGCTAAAACATATATGTATTCATAGAAAAGACACAATTATTCTTCCCTTGAAGTTAGACTGGTCCATCAAGAAATTGCATGCCTGCTTTACTTCTGACCTGGCAATGAGGAAAATAAGTGTCAACCAATAAAACTGTCTGGAGAACAGAATGTTAGTGCTAATGACATGACATTCATGTTATCAGAATGACAGAGAGTTTTACTACTGCTGTTTCTAGTCTTCTTTTAAAAGCTATGAGTAGTGGAATTGCTCTATGTGTGCTAATGGAAAACATCTGATTTACTTGCATCCCAAGGAAATCCAAATAGTGCATTCTGAGACTTCTCTGTGATGTGCACTAAAAACGAGTGTGAAAACCAAGTGATTTGCTTCATATAGTACATTTGATACAAGACAAAATACTAATGTAGATGAACCTTTGTCATTTAGAGCATTTCCAGCTCTTATTAAAAACATCCAGTTTTCAGACATGTTGTCTAAATTGGTAGAAATAGCTTTTAAAAACATCACCCATAAAACAAGCAAATTGTTGTAGCCATAGCTACATGGCAGATGCAACAAATATGCCATTCTCAGTCTTCTTCCAGAGTAGAATCAACTTTAGGGGAACAAAATTTGTAATTATCCCTAACTCTATCATGAAATAACACATCTTAAGGTCTCACTGTCATCTTCAACCATTTTGGAATTCATGCTCTAATTAAACAAGGATCAACTACAGAAATAAAATTTTAAAGTTTTGCCTAGCCTTTACTCAGGTCACTCTAAAAGGCCAAAAGATCAGAGAAAGTGTTCGTTAGTCTTTCATGCTACTTCCATTGCTAGGTTTCACTTTCTTTATCTTTTTCTTGTTTCAAATGCAATAATATTTTTGATAATTTTTATGGGAATTTCCAAGATACATTTTTATGAATGATATAAAAAAATGGGGGGGATTTTTATCTCTTAAGAAAAGAAAGAGGCTGATAAGTATCAGGTTATGACCTTATTATTTAGTTCATAGCAGGCAGAAATAAAAGCTTGCAAAATTCTCCATCAGTGTGCTAGCTGAAGTATCTCAGTGTAAAGTCCACATGTGAAAATGTCAGAGAGAAAAATGTACTATAGAAAAGAAGAATAAATAAATCTGTTTAGCTCACACCACCAATATGTAGCATGAAGAGGCTAATTCTGTGTGAGCACTCTTTCTTGACACCTAATTATACCATGCTGGATCAATAGCTCATAAAATGTTGCTTCATTGCAAATAAAATGTGCTGAATTACTGCAGATAGGATTCTGATCCAAGTGACTAAGAGTTAAATTTCTGCATCGGCTCTGGGACAGAGCACAACATGTTATTAACTTCTTAGGCAACTACAGAGTGCAAGAAAACTTGCCCATAGAGGACATGCAGAGTAACAGTCTTCCTCATCATCCCTAGAATACGAGATTAGGGTCAGACTCAGCAGGAAAAAGATTAGTTAGTGATCTTAAATCCTGAATGAAATGTCTACTCACAGGTTTATGTCAAATTCTAGCCAGATAATTTCAGTTTCAAGGTACCTTCTGTTCAACAGGGACATTAATGAAAACACGGCCTTTTTTTTTTTCACTGATTCGGTGGTTTGACATGATACTTTTGAATCAAAAATGAACCTCCTGGTTCTTCAGCTGCTGTGTTGCTACTGTCACTGACAGTCCTTGGATTTACTTCTGTGGACTAATAAGGATGAAGCATAACAACAGGAGATAAATAATTGAAAGAATAGTATTTTTAAATAAATGTTAGTACTCTGCAACACAAGAAATGTTCTTTTCACATGAATAATGCAATTCCATTTGTGTGTACTGTTATGGATGCAGTGTAATTATCAGGTAGACCTTGTGAGAAATATGTTCCACATCATTCCCCGTGACTACTAGGAGAAAAAATTCTTCAGAAAAGAAAACCACACTGCCATCTTGAGCATTCATTCCCTGTAATTTTGCATGCTCCTTTTTGTTTGGGGGTAAGGTGCAGGGAGCTTATTGATATTTGAAACCAGGAATGTCTCTAGTTTAGATTGTGTTATCTTTTCAAAAGACAAGCTGCTGACAACAAGCATGGATTCACAGGAATGATTCATCTTTACTAATTGTGGTGTCTTTTTCCTACTGTCCTTGTCTGACTTTACCTTGCCCCAGCTTCATGGTCTCTGAGGTAAACCTGGTGCAGGTGTATCAGTAGACATCAGTAGACATTCCAGCATCTTTCTTGACTTGATAATTCAAAACCCTCGAGCATGGATACTCTGGCAACCTGCTTCTCTGAGAAACCTCAGTTCATAACAAAAGCATTTCAAACATTCATGCTGTTTAGAGACAAGCTACTACTTACTGGTGCAAACAGTCCTCATAAAACCCCAGCTGCTGGAAAGTGTAGACATTTAAAAGTAGAGGCTTTCCCTCATCGTAACCCTGCTGCTGATCTCCCTGTCCCAAATGCAAAATATTTTTTCTGTCTGTGGCTATAATCCCAGCCTAGTTTTCCTGTCATCAAATTAGAAATAGAAGAGTAGCATTTTGTGTTGGTACTTATCAAATTTCTTAACATGAGAACACATGTTAGAGGAGAATATAGAACAATCATTGGCATGAGTCAGTGTTCCACCAAAATTTGAAGTTATAAGCTGTCATGCACATATAAGTGAATATAGAATATAGCAAACTTATTATTCAGGTACTCTGAGGAACCTTTTCACTCACATCCAGTGCAAGACATTTTACTTTTAATATGCTGCATGCTTTATATACTCAACAATTCCTGTTTACCCAGAATTTTGTTGAAAGGAACAGGGAGGAGGTGTATGCAGAACAAGCAGTAGATACATTTGAAAGACATAAATATAGCAACAAACTGAACATGTCTTCAAGTTTTCTATGCAGAATGATTGAAGATCCATTAAACAAGTAATCAACCTCCTACCCTTCAAATACCAGGAAGAAATACACTAAATGAATCACACTACTCTTTTACACAACAAGGTATTAAAAACTCTTAGAATATGTTTTGAAATGTTTTATTTTAAAAATTAGATTTCAGTATGAAAAAATCAAGCCATAAATTAAAGTGTTTAGAAACCAAATCCGGGTCTACATTTTCAAATAGGTTTTTTTACACTATTTGCTAAGACATCCTAAGGCTGCATGTTAGGTCATGGAAGTGAAAAATGGTAATTAAAATGTTAAATTGAAGGTCAATGATGTACTTATAGGGAGGTGTCACTAAATATGTAAAATATGATTGATGTAAACAGCCTTAAATCTGGCCTGTTAGAAGGACAAATGTACTGAACAGAAAGAACTGTAAACTGAAAAATAATGACAGAGAAGTTGTCTCCCAACCTGGAAGCTGTGAGCCCAGGACTAGGCCTGAGAGCCAGAAACTTGAAGAGTACAGCTGGCCTCTCTGAAGTACAGCTGGGTTACCTAGAAACCAGAGATCTCCTCAGATACCACTGAAAAGTGCAAAATCAAGGAATTGTAATGACAACTTGTTTTCTGAAAAGGTGGAAATAATCTGGGTCTGATATCTAATAAAATGGGTCGGAAAGAATAGAAAACATCAAGACATAAAATAAAAATTAACAGCGTATATTGACTGTTCTAAGTGGTGATGTCCTATGTTGTGTTGTATATCAATGATTTGAAAAGAACGAAATTTTTATCCAGAGCTGAGCCTCTGTCTCTGGGAACTTCCCATGCTGCACACACTTGAGGATATGTGCTGCTATATTGGTGATAAAGTTGATTAATGAACAATAAGTTTGTAGTAACCTGTAATATAACTTCTTTGTTTTACTGAGATAGAAAAGTCTACACCTCCTTGGTTTTGCTGTTACTCATTGCTGGATAATATTGATTGAAACTATATAATTGTCATATTAATTTGTAATAGCTTGATATAGATCAATATAATCACAGAAGTACTCGTTAGTTGTGATTTTGTGGTAGCCCTCTTGCTTAAGTGCAGGACAGACAAATACATGCTATTTTATAATTTTCCTGTGGTTGGTATTAAAAGAATTGGAGGGACAAGAGATCACAAACATGGAATCCTGGTGTTCTGAGGTTTTACTACAAACCTAAAATTTGAGAATGATGCCTTAAGTTTTTATCTTGTATATTTTTCAGATCCTGTGCTGCATTAGTGTATAACTCTGAACTCCATATAGAGTGTTAGTAAACTCTCCTCATATTTTGGTCAGACAAAACAATCCTTCTAAGCCTGAGAACCAAGGACATCCTCGGCCTCAGGTCCCAAACAGTATAAACAAAAGTGAATGGGGGGAAGAGCAAACTGGGGGAATATGACTTCATTACCTGAAGGAAAATTGACCCCTGGTATGCAAATAGACCAAACTTATATCTGTCTGAAAAACTCGTGACCATCATCCTCTGCGAGGCTTTTGCGCTGTCCAAGGTGTATCTATTGAAGGCCTTTAATAAATATCTACTTTATTCTCTAACTCTGTCTAGCCTCTGGTCTAGGTAGCCATTCCAAGGCATCAAGTAAACTAAATTAAAAGGGGGAGGTCTTGGAACTACTCAATAAACTAGAGAAATTTTAGGGAAACAGATGAGGTGCAAGTTGGTACAGTAACAATAACGCTATCTTTTTTTTTTTTTTTTTGCCTGTTAAAAAAAATAAAAAGGATAACATTTTCACAGTCCAAAGAGAATTTTAATGCTCCATAGTATCCCAAATTAAATTTCAATATGGAACAAAGGAGACATTTTCTTGACATGCAGACATGGAGCAAAGCTAGAAAAAAGAAGTCTTGTTATTATTTAGAAATTTAAACTGTTAGTTTTTATGTGCAAGAAAAATGTGTACACAAGTCATTACTTGGTCAAGGAATTATCATGAAGGGTGGTGGCTGACCTACCACTCCTGGAAATCACTGGTATGTTTCCACTTGTAGAATGGATTTTAGAGTTCACTATGTGACAACATGAACTCCTGTGGAAATTACTTGTGAAATATTAGCCTTCTGGAAATAACATTTAAAAAAATGCTATTATTCATACTAGTCAGCTGTAACACCATTATATTACTTGGTGCCATTTTGATCTCTCAGAAGTCACTTGACTTGGTAGGACCAACCCAAAATGAAAACAGGTTTCTCTTCTTTCCAGTTTTTTTACACAAATGGATGAATTATCAATCTTGGAATAACTAAAGACGTAAGTGTCCTGCTTTCTGGCTTCAGCCAGATAGATATGGCAGGCCTAGGCTCGAAAATGGAACTTTCACACATTGGCTCAAAAATAACCACTTTAAGTGAACAATCCTACCATGATTAAGTTAATTGATTATTAATCAAATTTTAAAATTAGTTTCATACTAAAATTGGTAAAGATTATGCAATATTAATAAGAATTTAGCTCAGTTGTTTTGACTTTGCAAGCAGAGTTTATAAGGACAAATGAGAATGACTCCAGCAGTGACAGTAACTCACCAGGAAATACAATAATATCTTGTATGATTATAAAATATTTATTGTGACAGAAAAAGAGAGAAAGTGACAAAGTGGGAGCATGACATTTGTTTTCAAAATATGCAAATCTTTTTAAAAATGTCATTTTGAAATAGAAGGAGGGAATAAACCACAACTAACCTATTATATGATCCATATTAAGAGAAAAACAGTTTCATATTTACTGGGCAATTGTTCTATGACAGAACCAAAACTGTTCTAAATGACCATGAAATTCTAAACCTTTCAGCTTGAATTCTTTAGTAATCAAAGTTTGTATTTGCTGTTTTGCTATTTTGTCCCTCAGCTCTTGATTTTTAATTGAAGTTCTTTATCCCATGGAAGTGATCACTAGGAAGGAACGCTACAGCTTTCACAAATGAGGTCAGCAGAAGGATTGTAATTGACTCAATCACTCAGAGGAAAATGTAGAGATGTGCTAGTTTTCATAAAGCATAACAGATATTAAAATGCTGGGAAAGTAATAAAGCATAATAAATTGGTATAAGATTGGAATGGTTTTTCTATTTTTTAGTAAAAGGAGTGTGTTTTATTCCTTTTTGTCTTTTTGTTTTGTTTTCCTTTTTTTCCAAAGCAAATAAATTAAGCAGTATTAAATGATTCTGCAAATCATTGCAAAGAAAATGTATACAAACTACCTGAGGCAGGGAATAAAAGGAAATATTTCAACCTTATCTGAAGGGAAATGGCAGAACTCAAGAAAAAGATGATTTTGATTTGTCAAATATTAAACATTCAAATGCAAATTCTGTGTTTCATCTTTCTTCTCTTTCTCTTTTTCTTCTTATCTGAGGAAGAAATCTATCTTCTGCTTCTAATGGCTTGTCTTCCTCTGACAATACACGGCAGGACTAAAGTCAACATAAACTGTCAGAGATGAAGAGTGTTAAAATGTTGAAAGCAAACAAACAAACAAACAAATGTCTTTCAATAAGGTGTGTCATATGTCATTGGTTAAGCATGTAAGGCTTTCACTTCTGGAAACTACCACTGGAAATTACCACTGCTGCTAAGAGTAACTTACTTTTACTGAAGCCAGCATTCAGAATTAAAACCAGTAACAAAATAAAGTCTCCATTCAGATTTACTGGAAAGCAATTCAGCTATTACCAGAACTTCTTCTGTGACTCCGAGCAAAAAGGAAAGGAGAATTAGCCTAAATCCTCCTCCTAGATCTGGTTGGGATTTTTTTTTTTTTTTTTTAATTTGACTTTTAAACCTTTTTATTTTGTTTTTTTTTTTTTTAGAATATGTGTCAAGAATCTGAAGTCTGACACTTTCAGCATTTTTCTTTTTCAGCATTTATTTTGAGGAAAAAAATAGTTACCAATTGTTTTTAATAAACAATTATTTTGTTCAAAATACATTTTACAAAAGTAAAAGATTTTTTAATGGAAAATTTTCTTCATTTTCAAGATTTTCATTGAAAATCATAATTGATATATCTGTTATTAAGTGTGATAGAATCAGATACTATGGTAGTTACTGCCATGGAGATTCCTGTAGAGATATGAAACAATAGGGAAAAAAAAGGTTTATATATTTATATACATAAACATAAAGCTTTCTGCATTAAAAACAATTCCGGTGACCACATCACAGGCAGGAACTGATGAAGGTAAGAGTCTATCATTTCATTATTTGGTAATTCTGTGACTATAACTCTATTAGTGTCTCAATATATATAAGGACAATATAGTTATTATTTTATGGGGGACAGACATCCTCACAGGAGGCCCAAGTTTATTATAGGATGAGGAAAAATCTTCAGCATACAGAAATTTTCAAAGGAATCTTCAGATTTCCCTTTTCCACCTCAAATAAACATAATTACTTGATTTTATGTGCAAAATAATCTGATCTGTCTTGTTATTTGAATATATAACCACAATTTCAGTGAATATATGACTTCTCCTTTTTCTGCCATTTAAGAGCTTCTAGACAGAACCATAGGATTTTATGGTGATTTAGGGTAGATTTACTGTTCTTCAGTGGTAATAAAAGAGAGGTTTGGAAAACATTTCCATAATTTCATGTACATGGTACCTTATGGCACCAGAAGCCTCAGTCATATAAGAGCTTTCATGGAGAGACTTTTTGGCTCTTGACTCTACAAGTCTACATCTTCCAGTTCCTGAAGGCATGCACAAACTGTGCTCCAAAGCTCATCACAGCACCAAGTACTGGCACACTGCAGTTCTATGCAGTCTGAAATAGGAATGATATTGGAGCAGGCAGAAAACCAGGTTTGCTCTATCCAAGATGTAAAGCCATGGGGGTATATTCTGCCTGAAAACAACTGTAGAAATATGTCATAAGATAACAGTACCTGGCTATTTCTAAGGGGGCAATCAACAATAACAGCTAATTGTTTAACATAAGCACTACAAAACCAAAATAACCTGCTGTGCTCTCTTCTGTTTTATCTCAAATAGGAGACCACAGAAGGTAATTATTCTAAAATAATGGGTTTCTTTGAACACTACTGGCTCTACTGACATTTTAAACTATACAAAGCTTAAATAAAACTCTAACACCAATTAACACATTCTTATCACTATAACTGGGGAAAAAGGGAGCTGCTATGGCTCTTATGTCAAATGACGTGCCTGACTCATAAGGTATAAGGGCTCCAAGGGAGTAAATGAATGTTGCATGGGTAGTTTAAGTTTCAAGTTTCTGGATAAAACCGAATTCAGAGATTTCAGTCACTGTCATTTCACTCAGCTCTACAGGAGTACTATCTGTCAATTCAACACCTCTGTTTTTCCTTAAACCTATGGATTTAATATTATTTCATATTAGGACATCATCTGAAATACTTTTCTGTGCCATGGGTTTTTTTTTCATGGAGTCTGTCATTAGCAGGGAATTCTGATTATTTTCCCCTCTTATGGAGATTTCCCATTCTTCCCACTGATGGAAACTCCATCTTTGTCCATGCCTTTTATTAAAACAGACTTCTGTTAATAACATTGTCTCCCCACATTGTTTCAAAAAAGCCTGCTGTCCTCTGTCATGCACTGGAGCATCTATTTAGTTTCTTAACTTTTCTTGCTGTTATTTACAGAGAATTTTGTTCACATCTCATATGAGGATGAAAAGGCTAACTTAACAGTTTACTGTGTCACCCAGTCTTTAGTATAACAAAAAGTAAAATAACTTTAACATATATGAAAATAACAGATGTGCACAAATGTGTAGAATTGAACCTCTACAGACTGACTCCAGTTCCACTGTCTGGTAGGCATGGTCAACCCTACATAATATTCTTTTTCCTGAAAACTTTTGATTGAGGAAAACATCATTCCTTTCAATGGTTTTTGAATATGTAAAAAAAAAAAAAAAA
>VZSE01008167.1:264186-281018 GCA_013398275.1 Promerops cafer
GTGTGTTAATTGGGGTTTTTCTTTTATTGCTTGTTTCTGGGTAGGGTTTTTTTTTTCCTAGAAGTGCTATACTGAAGTGAATAATATCTGAAAAGAACAGAAAAGTTTAGAATTTTAGGTTCAAGCATTTTGCAAAGAAGTACAAATTAAGACGTATTAGTTGTCACTACCATGTTCAATTCAATGAGTTAGGAGGAAACAATATGAAAAATATTAAAAAAAAAAAGTTAAAACTCTGTGGAGTCAGGTATACATTTCTTAGAATTACACACTAATACCAGCAAAGCAAGGTTAGTTATTTTAATTTTTTCTTACTGAAGATGAAGTGGTATGTAACTGTACCTGAAAAGAAATCAGGGATTTCAAGGGGTCCCATAAAGGCAAATTCCATGAGTGAGATCTCCTTCCATGTTGTGAGTATGACTCATTGGGCAGTATCTTGTTCCCTAAATACATCTATCAGTTGATTTTTGGAAAGCTACGAAATGCCTGGGACATGTGGGTGTAGCTGCTGTTTGTGACACAGAACACCTACAAAATACTTGCATATTTCTAGACCAGTAGATGAAGGTCATAGGATACCTAAAATGGCACCAGGTGCTTTTAGTTAGGAAACTGAATCTAATTCCATGTCTCTAACAGAAACTGATAGCACAACACAGAGAGAGGCATACACTTGCTGTATGATGAAGTGAATTTGTTATCACTCTAGGCAGACAAAAGTGACACCACAGCTAGACTGAGGGGAAAAGGGGGAAAAAAGACAGTGCTTTTGCTCTCTTACAGTAAAATATCTTAGTTCTGGGGTAAAAATCCTAGTTTAGATTAAAAAAATAAAAAAGAAAAAGAAAAAAAAAAGAGGATTGTTGCCTTTAGGAAGACATAAGTTATGCCAAGCATTGAAAAACATTCATAAACTGAATTAGAGTAGATGTGTTACAATTTTCAGATTGCAGTTACGTGAAAGTTGCTAAGTGCAAAGCTTAACTGAAGAGGGAGATTGTGATAAAATTTCTTGGAAGTAGCAGTTATCAAAAACTCAGCTTTTAAAAACTGGAAACTTGGGGGAGGTTGCACACAGAGGCAGTGAGAGCATTTCAGTGCAGATTTGTCTGTGGGTCTGTGCCGAGTTCTGGAATAACTGGCACATTTTCCCACGGTTCTTCACAATGTAACCACTAGAGTGGATGAGGGTAGTTAAACGGTGACACCTGTCCCCAGAAATCCTAGAGCCCACCCTGAATAATTACTGCAATTCTATAGCTCTGAGTGTGCAGAAATGAATCATAAGGAAGGATCTGAATGAGATTTCTGCAGAGAAATTCGGCAATCAGATACTACATGTGCAAGAGCTGTACTGAGGACACAGCCCACAGTGATGAAGATTTACTTACTCAGATGTAGGAACAAGGTCCAAAGGGTGTCAGATCTCTTTCTTAGGTCAAAGAAACAGAGATATAGGAATGTTTCCTGTCTGTGTACTGTCTTCATGCTCATCTGTTACTAATAGAGATAGAAGACGCAGGAGAGAGCCTGGCAGGACACACTTTCAAGATCATTGAAGGACATTCTCATTTAGATTTGAGTTATCTGAGCGTGAAAACTGAGTGCTGACAGGGCAAAGATGGAAGAAAGTAGTGTGTACAGTTCTGTAGAAATTCTGCAAGTCAGTTCTCAAGCCTACAAGCTAGTTTCTCAAATACTAAACAATAATAATATTTTGCATTACAAATAATCACAATCTACTGTGACACTGTAACTGTCATTGAGAGACCCACACATGTGATATTTAGAACTCAATATGTGTATCAGACTTGATATATATAAGATTTACTAGATGCTCTTTTCCTGATATACCAAAAATAACAGTCAGGAGAGTTAAAAGAAATGCAAAACTGCTTTCCAGCTGGTTGGCCTCCAGCATGTACTGGTGTATGGGTTCTTTTCTTCCCAGGTTTGGGACTCTGCCCTTCCCCATGTTGAATGGCATGAGGTTCCCAACAGCCCAGCTCATTTCTCCAGTCTGTCAAGGTCCCTCTGGATGGCAGCACAACCCTCTGACATACCAGCTACTCCTCCCAGTTTTGTGTGAGCAGCAAATCTACTGCAAGTGCACTCTGGCCACTCACGCAGATCATTTAGGAAGATGTTGAACCAGGTTGAACTCCGGTCTATATTGCTAATTTCTGGCCTCCAACTGGACTTAGTGCCACTGGACACCACTCTCTAGGGCCTACCATTAACTGCCAATCCACCTCACTGTCTTGGCCACTCCATACGTCAACAGGCTGTCTATGAGGATCTTCTAGAGACAGTGCCAAATTTCTTACTGAAATCAAGGTAAAAAAATCCACTGCTTTCCTGATACTTACCAAGGCGTTTCATTGTTGAAGTTTCTCAGGTTGGTCAGGCATGACTTCCCCCAGTGAAGCTAAGATGACTACTCCTGATGACCTTCTTGTGCTTCATGTGCCACAAAATGATTTTTATCTTAAGCAGATGCTCATTCTTATATAGTTTCTGGAGTCATAAAAACTAAACTCTGTTTCTGGCATCAGCTCTGCAAACAGTTGTTGGCACACAGTATCAGCTTTCCCCCTTTCTCCTCAGGATTGAGAACAACACCTAGCCCCTAGAGCTCTGCAGTCACTATGGATACTCTCCAGATTTTCCCATTGTTGCCCACAAGAAAAACTTCTGAGGATAATATTCAGAGGGTTGGACACACTTCAGCAGTCTCTCTGCAACATCTTGGATCCAGGCATCCACAAGCAGCAAACTTCTATAGACAACAGGCCAGGCTGGCAGACAGGTCCCTCTGTGCCTTGCAGCAGGGAGTCACCCACTATTATCCCTCACCTGGACCGGTACTGCTGGTGGAGTACCATGGGTCAGATGTCCCAGATGTCTCACTGGAACCCCCACCTGGCTCCTCCTCAGCTTTGAGGTCAGTAGACCTGTTCTGTAGTGACACTTAATTTTGTTGCTTATTTTATTTATTTTATTTTAATTTAAGTTTCAGAGATAAGATTTAATTGTTATCTGAGTCATGTAACTTTTCACTGTAGCTTATTGTTGTACCCTGGCATGCACTGTTTGACAGAGAAGATAATATGCCAGAGTTCCTTTCATTGGTTTGTGCTCCTGGCCACTGGTGTGACTGGCGATGAGACAATTAGTCAATGTAAAGCTTTTGGTGAAACCTAACAGAGCTACTAGTCAGGACAAAAAGCCTCATTTTCTGTGTTTGCAGAAGAGTTCTATTCCCAGAGATCAACAAAACTCCTTTCTATATCTTGGAGAATGTGTTACAAGTCATTTTAGACAAAACTATTTAAAACGTGAAGTGGGGTTTTAGGAAATGTTTCAGCAATGGTAAAATACTTGGAAATTCTTCAACATGACTGGAATATCCAAGTTTAGATGAAAGCTCCTATTTGAGTCAATGACCTGTGGGTATATGGCAAAATACAGTGTGCAAGTAGTGGTTTGTACCAACAGTGTCTGGCAGGTCAGTGGATTTACTTATCTGTGGTTTGTACTTACTGATTACCAAACAAATTGGCCAGAAATGCTGGAGTTTATAGCTAAGCTGAAGCATAATTTAGGGATTGCTGCTGGAGAATGTCTTCAGTTTGCAAGTCAATTGAAAAGAATGCATTGCTGCCTTCAGTTTCCACTTGAATAGAAACTTTTCCTCTTTCAGAAGGGTTTTATCATTAGTTACTGCTATATGTGAATTTGCTATTTTTCAGCCCTACATCATTCATTAAATTTGTTTCTTACTTTGCAAGGTTGTTGATAATCAAGGACATAAATCAAACTGTCCCTCCATTCTTTTTGCATTTATTTCCCCTGCATACAATGCTTTTCCCACATCTTTTACTTTTTCTAATTCTCAGAAGCTTTATGGTAGTTTTCAGCTCTCAGATTCAGACCTTTGCTTCTGCTCTGATAAACCTTTTGCTTCTATTCTTAGAACAGTCTCCTGTCTCATGAAGAAATACTTTCACAAATAATTTTTCTTCACACACATGAATAGTTATACAGTTTGTTCTCTCTTTTTGATGTGTCCTTTGTATTTTAGATTAAAGTGCTAAAGATTCAGTCTATATATCATGGAAATGTATGACATGTTTAATAAATCAATCCTAAGAATAGCCATCTCAGTACTTTCTAAACTTCAGAATATTATATTTAATAAATCAATTTAAGTGAATAATTTTCCATATTTGCAATAGGTGTGGAATGTGATATAAAAATATAGATCTGCTACTTTACTAAAGTTTATAAAGGTTGAAGAAAGTTTCTGTCTTTCATAGTAATAGAACATATCCCATATAGAAAAAAAAGACAAAAATTAGGTATACATACACACGGAAATAGAAATATTTGGTTTTGTTTGTTATTTTTTTTTTGTGGTTTGTTGTTGTTGTTGTTGTTGTTTTTTGTGTTCCAACCTTCATTTGAAATTAGGAAAAAATGTAAAAACAAAACATAGTTAAGATGAATTGAATGAAATTTTTTGTTTGTTTATTCTTACTGTTCAGTCTTTTTATAGAACTGCTTTTTCTGTTTGACAGGGGTGCTGGGTTTGGCTGGGGTAGAGTTAGTTTTCTTCCCAGTGGCTGGTGTGGGGGTGTGTTTTGGATTTGTGTTAATACACACGATACACAGGGCTGATAATTCAAGATGATTTTGTTACTGCTGAGCAGGGCTTACACTGAGCCAAGGCCTTTCCTGCCACGCTGGTGGGGAGCTGGGAGGAGACACAGCCAGGACAGGTGACCCCCAGTGACCAAAGGGATATTCCACACCACGTGACATCATGCTCAGTATACAAAGCAGGGGAAAGGAGGAGGAAAGGGGAGGACTTTTGGAGTGGGTGGTGTTTTGTCTTCCCAAGTCACTGTTACACAGCTGGATCTGGCTTTCCCAGAGATGGCTGAACACCTGCCTCCCCAAGGGAAGCAGTGACTGAATTTCTTGTTTTGCTTTGCTTCTGTGTGTAGCTATTTCTTTGCCTGCTGAGCTGTCTTTATCTCAACCCACAAGTTTTCCAGCTTTTACTCTTTCAGTTCTTTCCTTGATCCTGCTGGTGGGGGAGTGAGCAAGTGGCTGCACGGTATTTTGTGGCTGGATGGGGTTAAACCATGACAACAAGTGAGAAATAGCAGAACTTGTGTTTAAATCCTTACTAAACCAAAATCTGTTGAAAAGCTTAGATTTGTATTCCTGTGCCTGAGTCAAAAAGTGCAGTTTTGCATCAATGGAAGTATCTGAAGCAAGAGTAACTTGCATTGAATATTTGTCTCAGTCCTGGATATAGAGTGGAACATAGATGAAGTACAGCTAGAACACTGCTTTTCTTACGATAACTAAAACTATATTAAACATCACCTGAGGAAAACCCTGTGGAAGGAATTGTGTGAATGTTTNTTTGTCTTCCCAAGTCACTATTACACAGCTGGATCTGGCTTTCCCAGAGATGGCTGAACACCTGCCTCCCCAAGGGAAGCAGTGACTGAATTTCTTGTTTTGCTTTGCTTCTGTGTGTAGCTATTTCTTTGCCTGCTGAGCTGTCTTTATCTCAACCCACAAGTTTTCCAGCTTTTACTCTTTCAGTTCTTTCCTTGATCCTGCTGGTGGGGGAGTGAGCAAGTGGCTGCACGGTATTTTGTGGCTGGATGGGGTTAAACCATGACAACAAGTGAGAAATAGCAGAACTTGTGTTTAAATCCTTACTAAACCAAAATGTGTTGAAAAGCTTAGATTTGTATTCCTGTGCCTGAGTCAAAAAGTGCAGTTTTGCATCAATGGAAGTATCTGAAGCAAGAGTAACTTGCATTGAATATTTGTCTCAGTCCTGGATATAGAGTGTAACATAGATGAAGTACAGCTAGAACACTGCTTTTCTTACGATAACTAAAACAATATTAAACATCACCTGAGGAAAACCCTGTGGAAGGAATTGGTGTGAATGATTTCCTTTATTAGAACGTATGTATTAGAATAACTATTTTTGCAGGGAGTTCTATCCTCAGTACCTTGCAATTGAATGATATATTCCATCAGATTAAATGCAAAATATCCCAAATGAAAACCATATTTACTGTATATTCTTTTTGCTCTCTTTCAATAATATATCATAAGTTACTTTAAAAAACGACATTCAAATTCCAAAACATTGCTAATATTTTAAATTGCATTTGCAGGTTTTGGAGAACCCATTGAAATGTCCATTTTCGGGAAAACAATCTTGCTCCTTTTTATAAATCACACAACATAATGCTTCTGATCAAACTTTTATTTATGAAATTTTTTTCTTGTGAAACCCTACTATCTAATTTTCTCCCTTAAGTCAGATTTGGTGGTGGTATTGAAACACTTCTTATTTAAAACACTTGTCTCAGAGGCCTGTCTAGTCTACCACTGCTCATTTTGCCCTGACATTTATGCAGCAATGTCTGCTTGGAGTTAATACAGTTAGGTAAGTCTGGGCAGTGTTCCAAATAGGGCCATTTTGCTTTATGATGAAGCAATCCCCACTCAACGCAATTCCAGAAATATCCATCCTTGGCTGAATGGCATATTTATGATTCCTCAATGTTATTTCATTTTTCTGAGTTCCACCAGTATTTTTAATACCAGTTACAACTTACTTATTTCAGTCAACAGCATCAAGTCATTTTTATGTCTGTTCTCAGACTTCATGAAATAAATCAATACGAGCAAAGGATTGCATTTTCCAGAACATGCTTCTTTACTGGATGCTGAAAGATATCTCTTCCAAACCGAATAAATATTTACCCAAGAAAACTGTATTTTGCTTCTGTGTACTTTTGAAAATTTGGCATTCCCATTTTAATAAAGGCTTGTGCAAGCTCTTTCCCTTTGGCCATGATACATGCAACACCCCTCAGCCACTAAAGAATAAAAAATCTTTCAGAGACTTACAGTTTCTCATGACAGAGAGAAAAGACATGTTTATAGAACTTAGTCCTAGACCACAACAAAAGGAAAATATAGTATTTCTGTGATAGTGCTGTCATGCAGAGATTTTGCCATTCTCTCTTCATCCAGGATGATATTTGGATATAGAACATTGCAAGTCAACCAGCAGTTATTCAGAAATTCATGCTTTCAGCTAGATATGGGTAAAAAATTGTTAAGAAACAAGGACAAGGGAAGCTCAAAATTATTCTGAAGCATGAACAAAGCCAAGGGACCATTTTTAATCTCATCAGCTCTAATACTGATTCTTTTGAGTTGGCCCATGTCAAGCCATTGAATTTCACCAGCAGCATTACTTGAGGTATAAAAGGTAGTAGTCATGCTTAACTAGCTGTATCATGAGATTCATGAAGATTCACTGGTTTGTACTTGTAGCATTTGAAGATAAGAATTTTAAATAAACACTTTCTTATTGAATACTGACAGACTAGTTTTATTATAATTCTAATAAGCCAGGTACCAGAAACATTTGTGCATTCAGTTCTCTACAAAGGTGACTGTTTCAAACTGATAACCAAGCTTCTGTGTTCTGTAGTTGGAACACACTCTGTTAGGGGTGTGCCCTGTACTCCAAGCAGGTTCTGGGTACAACTTCTCCTCAAATGTATGCAGACTAGACCCTGTTTAAACTTCTGGTTGTAAACTCTTGTTCTTTAATCAGTTAGTGTAGTAGCCCTGGATGTTTAGTGGCACCTGTCCAACACTTTTCTCTGCCTTTCGCATACTGTCCTTATTGGGGATTTATTAACAACCTCAGATTTCCAGGAGTTTAAAAATCAGGTGTATATTTTGATTTTTAATGGAATTATTTGGATGTTCTTAGAAGCTATGAAATTGCAGGCTCCATTTAGTCTATCATAATTAGTAAATCTGTATTATTAAGTTGCTTACATTGATAACAGAATGCTAAAAAGATGGTCATTACTGTTTACAGTAATAGCCTACATTTAGGAGGAAAAATAAATGTACATAATAAGTATTCCATTCAGTTTTAAGGACTAGTCAAAGTGATTATTAGCTTCATTTGTTAGCATTATACACTTGATACATGCATTACATATCTACTACACTCACACTGAGAAAATGACTGAATTTCTACAACAACACAAATTAGGATTTTGTGCACTAAAATTTTATGTAGTACACAGTATGGTCACTGCAAAATCCCACTTCTGCTAAGTGGGTGTTAGGTGAGTGCTTGGTGCTTACTTTAAAGTGGATCTGTCTTAAAATAGATAAGAATATAAAATAGGTGGCTCTAGATATGATATCTTATGAACGTTGCTTTTGATTGGGTGCTTTGGGATGTTAGCACATGTATGAACTTGATTTTAAAATAATAACAAAGGCAGTTAATCACATTTATTCAGATGCTTTGATAATCCTTGGCAGGTCAGAGTCATCAGAATATGAGATACAATTCTTTAAAAACTAGTAGGAACAACAATCATTAGAAATATCCTCTTTGAGAGCATCCTCTTCACCCATAGGGAAAAGTAAGTCATCAGTCTTGCATCTTTTGTTTCTAAAATAATTGGAATGGGATGAAGGAGTCCTGAAAACAAATAATTTTTTTCTAATGATGAAAGGAAGAGTAGAAATTAAACATGAAATCAACCTATTAACTGTTTTTACAGAAAATATTTATTTCTGTGTTTATGTATCCTCTTTCCACGACTCATTTCTAAGTAAACATTTTCCTTCAGATTTGCCTGGTAAACGCCATCCTGTATAACTCTTCCAAAAGGAAAATCAACAACTGCAATGGCTCACACAGAGTTATAATACCTGAAACACAGTGTGATTGGACCCAGACTGCAGGCTGACTGCTCAGATGGTCCTTGGCCTGGTGTCACCATACTGGAGTTGCCTGAAAGTTCTGACTCAAGCTTGCACGAGTTTGTCATCATGAACGTGTTCTCCTACCCTCATAGGGACACCTTGGGCCTGTGAGGCTGCTGCTTGGTGTCTTGCCTGGCACCTGTCTCCCCTTGTCACGTGGGGCAGCCAACCTCCACGGCTCCTGACATGACATATTTAACCAAGATTGCACTGCAAAAAACCCACAGTGCTCACCTGGCCAGAAAATGAAATAGCCAATACAAAAAGACTACGTGGGTAAATAGGGTACAGGGTAGACTACAGGGTAAATAGAAGCTTAACTGGTCTTGGGTTAAAAAAAATAGCCATTTTCAGTTCCAGACAAGGTGCTAAATGTCACCCTAAACATCAGGGCCAGTAATCCTAGCCTCAGAGCCAAAAATTGCGCAAATGTACTGAGTAAGACAAACTACATAGTCCATCATTCTTGTCTGGACTCTTTACTTCAGGTATGATTATAAAGACATTTAATTCTAGTAAAGAAAAATCAACAAAATTAAAAAGAAACCAAGAGAAAATTCATGTATTCATGGTAGTTTTGAAATATAAGATAAGCAAATTAAGTATTTCTCTGCAAAATATATATATTATGAAATCATATTGACAACATATAGAAGTGGTATTTCAGAATTTTAAACTCTGTGTTGGCTGGATTATTGATATGCTCACTAAGTAGCAGTTAATGCAGGAACTATGATGACAGAAGACCTAATCTGATATACCAAGAGGTAACTAAAAATTGTTCTAAAGAATACCTTATGTTTTCTATTCTTTCCTTCAGAGATTTGGGATGCTGTTCCTCTGAGGTTAGTCTTACGTCATTTTTAACAGCTCTAATTGCCTAATTAACTGCTCCAATGAAAGAATAAAGTTTCTCTCAATACTCACTATTAATTTTCCTATTAATATAAAAAAAAATCATTATTTGGAAATTCTTACATAAGATTCCCAGAACTCTCATGAAAATGTTTCCATACTTGGTCTTTTTAATTTTGCAATGGCTAAAAATTCCTTTATGTCCTTAGTGACGCGAAGCTTATCTGCCATTAGTTTGAGTAAATAGTCCTTAACGCTTATAAATCAATACAGTGAGCTTTTAGCATAGCTCTTTCATATTTAAGCAATACATAATCATTACCATTCACACATTTAATTTTTATATATCCATGAATGATAATCGGGATAAATTTTCCATTGCAGACTTGTTACACTGGGCTACAGATAAGAATATTGAAAGATGTAAAGTAAGATGCCTGAAGTCACAGAATGTAGCTTCATTCATTTTTATGCATCCTCTATAAAGGAATCAAGGAATTGTTACCTGTTCAACTGGATTGTTGGTCTCTTTGTTTCTTTGTTTGTTTTAATATAAGGATTGTGATTTATTGTTCTTGAATCTGAAAAAAATACTCTGGTAATTAAGACAATACAACAACTTCTCAAACTCATCAGAGTTTTATTCTAAATCTGTTTACTACTGTGCCCAATTACCCTATATTAATTTTGCATGCATATCAGAAATATGATAATTTAATTTGAAATTTTGCCTCATCTCAAATTAAAATGCAAGCACCTCTTTATTTATAATTCTCCAGTTACTTGAAGTTTAAAAAGTCTTTACTCAATATTGTATCAGCAAACTGATTTTTATTTTTAAAATGCTACAAAATTTAATCTAAATGTATGTGTTGCAGCAATACACATTTTCACATATATCTATTTGGATTTCATAGAATAGCTGCAATTTGTTTTCCAGTCAAAGACCTCAGAGCAGTGTGAACATGACTGCTGAAGAGCGGTGTCTGTAGAGCTTGGTTCACACTCAAAAAATACCTTTTCATCATGTGTGACAGTAAATTGACAGAATGTTATAAATTACTTCGAAAGAAAATTGAATTCAATGTGGAAGTATCACCAAAAAAGAGTGGATAAGATGTTCAAGGCAAAGTATTGTAACAAAATACCTGGAGGAGTGTCTCAAGGACTCTGTGACTGAATACTGCAGACACTCCTCAAGGAGCACCCTGCTCTCCAAACTCTGACACCAGTCAGCTGTGTGTTCTTGATCTAAAATGTATTACAAAGCAGGGAAAATACTGTGTAGGTTTCTCTCTCCACCTTTAGTCCCCAGTTCAAGAATCTAACCTGAAATTTACAGACATCGACACTTCATCACAAACAACTGTTGACATGATCATTGACACTCTAATGTTCATCAATCACTTTATTTATCAATTTCTTGTCATAAGAATATTTGAAGAAACTTCCAAAGGCTCTTCCTGACCCCATCAAAAACAAAACAAAAGATAGCTTCTTTCAGCATCAGGCTGATATATTTGGGCACCTTTCTTATATTTCAGTATTTATATATCCTGACAGTCTCAATTTATGCATGCATCAGAAAAAAATAAAAAAAAGCCTTGAAGGAATTATTGGATTTCATTGACCAATATTCTTAGTTCTACTGAGCTAGCACACCAATGAAAGAAAGAAATTTTGGTAGAACATATTTCTCTGGACACTATTCACATAATCTAATAACGGGATATTATCTGTTCTATTTCCCAAAATCATATATGTAACCACAATTCATATTGGAAGCTCAACATTTGTTAAAAATTTGCTAACAAGAACTTATTAACATTATTAACTTATGTTAATTACATGAATAATGTAATATTACTTATTTTCTTTCTATTTGTTTTTGAAGAATAATTGTGGCAGGGACCTTAAATGCATAAAAGCAGTAGGGTTTCAAATGGAAATAAAGATAATTCTGAAAGCAAGGAACATACAAGACAGACATAGCATTCCCTGTCCAGGGAGTACAGAGAACAGTTAGTTTGAATCAAGCTTAATCAAGTGTTTGATTAGTCACAGAGACATTCATGGAGTAAACAATGGTAATTTTTGAAGTTGCATAGTTTAATTTGTGATCTATTTAAGGTCCTGAATTAAATCAGCTGGGAACTGTGAAGACAAAATTAAAAATAGAAATGGAACAGATATATAAAAGAATGAAAATCAGTTTATTACCACTGGTAGAAAATGGATGTAAAAAGATGATACCATAGGAGAAATTACTCCACTTGGAAGGTTAGACCAATTATATAACAGACCAACTTTGAGGATGATCTACCTGAATTTAAATAAGAGACTAGAATAAGAGAGATTTTTTAAAACCAATGAAAAGTGAGGTAATTTTTTTCCTTGGCTTGATTAGTTCATGAGTGTTTACCAAATGTTAATAAAACTCTATGTCCACATACTAAAATATATTTCTAACTAATCCATTAAAAATAACAATAAAAGAAAACCAATCCAAAGTCAAACCAATCAAAAAACCCAAAAAGACAAAGTTTTGAAATTGAAAATTAGAATTAAAATTATATAAACTTCCATTATGAATCATAAATGCTGCTGGAAGCTTCCCTCCAAAATTTCTTTACTTACCTGTATTTTCCATTCAATTTTTAATTCTTACAAAAGTCTCATCGTCTGTGCAGGGTAACAGCAGATTTTGGCAGCACTGGTTCTAAGTTATGCTGCCATTGATGAAATTACAATAATGCTCATACACAGAAAAAGATAATTAACTGTATTTATAAACACACAAGAAGAAATGTGTATCTACACATCTTTCCATGTGGGAATTTATTACCAATACTAAAATTTAAATTCAGCTAATACTGTACAATATAATGTACATACAAATGACTATAAGAAATCAAGAAAACACTGAAATAAATAAAGTCTTTTTTTTTCTTTTTTTTTTTTTTTTTTTTTTTTGTGATGCAAGGAAAAATTATATGCAGGAATAAGTTGGATAGGAAAAAAATTGAAGTATTTTTTTTCTTCAGCATACAAGGCAATAGCCTTTCAGACAGTAAATGCCAGTTTAAGGGGTAATCACTGCGGATGACTGTGGATATATATTTGCTATAGTTTAAAATTCTCATGGGAGGACCCAAAATAGCCAAAACCTGTTCAGGTTTGGCATTCAGATTGACATCATTGAGTGGGATGTTGAGCCTGAAGGAAAACAATTAGGGTCATGTCAGCCCCAAAAATTCTGCTGGGTAAGTTAGAAAAGGGCCAGCTTGGCACTAGGAATATATAAAGATGAATTAGAAAACAATTCTGGGAGCAAAAGAGAAAAAAAAACTTGAAATAGTGGATTACGCCTCCTGTCTGAGCACCCCCAAAATGTAGGAGCACTCCTAAATCTTTGAGTTAGGAACTGAACTCCTCTGCCTCTTCAGACACGTAAGCTTACCAGTCAAACTGTAAAAAGACTGAATTAATGTCATTTAGATTAAATACCTAGTGAAGGTTCAAGAAAATCTAGAAGGAAAGGAAACTTTCAGATATGATTTTAGAACTTCTTTAATTTTTTTTTTTTTATTTGACCCAGACTGATTTGAGTGTGACTGCAAAGTGACCAGACATTTTTAGGCAACTGACATTAAACGCTGCTCAGCTGCTCAAAACTTTCTCAGGAATAATCCAATGGTAACAAAGTATTTCTTCCCTTAAGCGTTACGACTGAGCAGTGTTAATACAAGAATTTCCGTGGCAGTTCAGCAGAACAGAGAGGACCTGCTGCAGCCAGCAGTATGCTTTGTCTTGCATCGGGCAGTTTATGCTCTGAGTAAGAAGAGTTTAGTACCTTTTGGGTTTGGGGTTTTTTTTTGTTTGTTCGTTTGTTTTTGGGGTTTGTTTGGGTGTTTTTTAGCAATAAGAAGAAAGAAGTGCTAATATCATCTTCAGGTGATATTCATAATGTGGGTCCTACAAAACAGGAGGTGTAGGAGGTCTGCAGTCTCTACAAATTTCAGTGCGAGTAATTACACACAGCCTACCTTGAATTCCAGCTGACAGGAACTGTCCTACTGTGGGCTGCTGAACCACATCTCTCTTCTAAGGGTGGCTGCATTTCAGCAGTGAATTAAGAGATCCTGTTATTATACTTCATTTACATTGCACATACCATTTATGGGGATGGTAACTCTAAAAACTATGTAAAAACGTGTTTACTGCAGAGTTTGAAGTGTGTTTTTTAATGGATGCAACACTTTCTGATGACAGCTCAGCCACAAATTTATATTTCTGTGTGAAACAGAGCAAAGAATATTTTGTGTGCCCACAAAATATTGTATAAAATGGAAAAATTTCCTTGTAAAACCAAAAAACATCCAAAACCTAGAGGGATTGAATGTCAGAAGAATATAGAAATAAACCTATGAGCATCATCTGCAATACTTTGTGTCTTCTGCAGCTTTAAAGAAGTAGGTAATTTCCGTATACCAGATTTAGCATTTGTTTGTCCTTTTTTCTCCTTCTTCCTGTAAAGACCCTAAAAAACACATATTTTGGACAACCATGAAAACTATGGGTAGACACACACAAGTCTTAAGCAGTGAAATTCTAAGAAAGATAATCTCAATGTTTTTAAATTTTTTTCTTCCCCATTCAGAATGCCAGAGTTAGGTGTTAATAATCACAGATGCATCCGCCAGAATTTAAAACGTATTTGTTGGGATTTTTTAAACAAGCAGACCCTGTTCAAACCAAGGTCCTGCTATATATAGCTGTCTAGTACAACTTCGGGTACAGTGTGTTCTCTAGCAGCCTCTTTCCTTAAAAATGCAGCTTGACACACCCCCTGGTCCTTTTCAGACCTGCTTAGTCGGCTCATTAAGGCTGCAGAACACATCTGCCAGTGCTGACTGAACTGCAGAGCACTTCAGTTGCCTTTTCTCACACCTAGATCCTCCAGATAGAAAAGAGCTTGCAATTACTCACTCCTTAGGAATTCAGCTCTGTGGGATACCCAGACCCCAGAGGGAACCCCCGTTGATCACCTCATTTACGGTGTAACACAAAAACCCGTGTAAAGTGTCTTTAACACTCTGGTTTGGTTGCAACAAGGCGACTCGCCTGAAGGCAGTATAAACTGCTGGAGAATTCCGTGTAGGACTGAGGACTGGTAAAATTAGGAGTTCTTTTTGTTTGTTTGTTTTTGTTTCGTTTTTGTTTTTTTTCTTTTTTTTTTTTTTTTTTTCCCCAGTGATGTACAAATAATGCTTAATAAAATCACTGGAATTTCTTTTATGCCAGGAAAAAAAAAAAAAAAAAAAAAAAAGGGTTCTGTGTTACAATCTCTGCATTGTGTAGCTTTTGATTGCTATATGTCTCAGATTGCCATCTGTAAAATGGGGGTAATAAAGCCTAATTACATTCCACCTACAGCTTTTGAGGTTGTCACCTTTCATAATATATGTCAGAGAAGTGCTGCATATAACATTTCCTCAAGATTCTTCCCAGCTTCCAAATTAAAAAGAAAAAAAAAAAAAGACTTTTTTTTATCAGATTTATTTTTACCTTCAATTTAAGAAGGAACGCCCGTTCTGGGTTGCAGACTCCATTGTATTTACTTCTAATTCAGCAAATTATTTTGCCCAGTGATATCACGTGGAAAAAGTTGTACATTCACTGACAGTGATGACTGACACTACTAGTGAACAACAACTATTTTAAGCATGCTCTTAATAATGCTTTTTATTTGGGGTGGGTGGTTTTTTTTTAATTTTGATTCATTATTTGGGCGGGTTTTTTTTCTGACGCAGTGACCACAAAGTTTCTTTAGAAGTTTTTTCAAATAAGGGATTTTTTTTCTGTTCTTTATGGCCCTGTAATGACAACTCTGTTCTGTCAAGGTCAGTGTTACCCATAAGCATTCATCTGATTCACTAACAATCATGACAAAGTTTTCAAAATGAAGTAATGTGTTGATTGCTTGAAGTGAATTTACTTTTTGTTACCAAGTTTTTAATGGAATGAGAAAATACCTTTCTGATAAAAATTACTTGCTATTAATTAGTTTAAAAAAACTATTCTGGAATGACACAATCACTTGAACAGAATTAAAATGTGGAGGTTTTAACTGAATTTTAAAGATCATGTTCTTCATGCTAGAAATGGTCAGAATGTCTGCAAGTAAGCTCAAAATGATGAAATTTCAAGAACAATAATAAAAGACAGAGGAAAAAAAAATCAGATGAAATTTCTATCTGAAGTTATTTTCATGGGCTTAATTGTAAACCCTGGTAAAAATAGAGGTATCTGTATTAATATATACTTATTTATTAATGGCAATGGAAAAACTGACAGATCTAAACTATAGTCATGCTAATGAAAGTAATTGCAATTCCAATCGATTGATTATAATAGCAAAAAAAAAATTATTCAGCTATAAAGATATTAAATCCCTGTTAGTCACTGATGAGATTTATTAGAACTATTCATTACATTACCTGTGTTTTATATTTTTACCCATAAAAGACATTACAAGAGTTGCAGGAGGTAAGAAACAAAGCCAAACAAGTATTTACTTGAGTTTTTTTTTTCTGGCCAAAGACCTTGCTGCAATTAAACTGCCAGAACCAATCAATCCTCATCTAAATGACCGTTCTGCAAACTAAAAAGAGTAAAACCTTCACTTGGATGCAAAACTTGCAGTCATTTTATAACATTCTGTAAGTGATTTGAAGATAAATTACATGAGGGTCTGCACTGTCCTGTCTTTCTCTTTGAATATGACTGGTATTTTCATGAGAACAGCTGGGAGGATATGACAGAGCACAAACCCCCAGGCTTTTATTAGTCCTGTACCCTGACCTGGATTGGCTCTGGAACGCCTGTTCCAGGACCTTGCCACCTTTCTACATCTTGTTGTTGTCAAGATACATGATCTTTGTGAGAAAGCAAGAAGGATGTTTAAACCACTGTGTCACTGAAGAACAGAGAGAACACTGGCATTTCCATGAAGCCCTGACATTTTAATATTAGTCAGGCACAGGACTCAGGCTTAGCTGATTATTCATCTGTACTATCACAAAGGTATGCAAAGAGAAACAGAAACACACATTTCTGAT
>VZSE01008167.1:281906-303816 GCA_013398275.1 Promerops cafer
ACACCCTCTTTTTTTTTTAAAAAAAAAAAAAAAAAAAAAAAAAGTCAAGATAAAAAGGAAATTACAAGCCAAATGTATTTTGGTATAAAATTATTCTAATGTCCTTGGTAAAATTTTAAATTTAACAAAAATATTATTCAAGAAATGCCTTTAAACCACCATAGTTTTGAAGCAATAAACTGTGTAAATTAAAATATCACTGACTACACAACCCAGTTTTTGAAAGCTGTAGAGTGTTCTTCAGATAAAGACATGGTCTTTGCTTCCTTTTAGCTTTAAACCATCTTGTTAAGAGACAAAATATGAAAGCTTGCTTTCCTTTCCTGATCCATGAATAAAAAGTAGGTTAGAAATGCTGAGACATGATGTTTGTAGAATTATGTGTTGATAAAACTGGAAATAACCCAACTACCTAAAAAAAAAATTAATTCATTAATACTTTATTTTAAATACTCCAGGTTTTTTGAAAACATGTATTTTGCATTTGGTTTGTATACAGCATTTTTAAATTCTATTGAAAAAAACAGCAATCAAATATTAGATTTTTTTTACCACACTGTTAATTAAAATACAGTTTCCTTTCAGAAATAAATTGATACAAATCACAGCAAAAATATTTTTAATAACATTTTAACGCACCTTTTTTCAACATTAAATATACATAACCTGAAACAGTGAAACATAAGATAAGCTCTTTAATTCCTTATATTTGTAAATAATTAATATTTTTTAGAAAAGTGATTATTAATTTTTAGGTAATAAAGGTAAAATAAAAAGATAGTAAAACTCAAATCACTTACTAAAATATATAGGGTAGAAACTCTTGCATCTTACACTTGCATAAATTGGAAACTGCATTCATAAAACCCATTCTCTCCTGGGAAATATTTCTCCCCACATACCTGACTTACCTAATTCTGCTCATATTTAAATTCCAACCCAGGATAAGGGATTTTTTCTTCAAGAAAAAAGGCATTTAAAATACATGTAACTATCTAGCTATTAGATAGATGAAGAACTCAGCATAAGTTGAGAGCTGGGATAGAGTCAGACTTCTTTATATTCTGTTTGAAATTTCCCTTTTTTTTCCAGACCTGTCCAGCTTCCTTAGGGGAGGATGTGCATTACTTGGAAGAAGTATGGAGATTTGGTCAAATTTTAGGAACAGGGAAGACAGAAATTCATTTCCCAAAGATTAATTAAATATAAAACCAAGTTTAAAGTCTAAAATAGCCATTGAACTGTTTTGTCAAATACAGGCACCAAAATTCCTGATGCTAGGCTATCTCAAAAGACAGAAAACAAGTGAAATTAATGTAATTTTTTGTACCTAAGATATACATCCATCTATCTATCTATCATCTATCTATCTATCTATCTATCTATCTATCTATCTATCTATCTATCTATCTATCTATCTATCTATCTAATCTATCTATTCTGGGCAAAAAGCAAGTAATGTTACTTCAGAATGAGCAAGTGATGCATTGTGGATTTCATGCACTTAGCTTCTTGTATGTGTAGCAAGGACTAGAAAAACCCTAATTCTGCAAAAATCTGCCAAGATTTGTAATAACAGACAATAGCAAAGTTTTGACTTCACAATTAATTGGAATTAACATCAGAGACTGATGATTTTTGTCAGTTGTTCAGAAGGGGAAAGTCTAGATTTTTTGCATGGAGAAAGCAAAAATGGAAAACAAACAAACTCTCAGTGTCACATCACCGTCGTTCCAGCATTCTTTGAAGATGAATCATGTCCTTCCTATTTTCTTCTCAAGTTATTTTTTCCCCTTGAATTTTCATTCTCAATCCCAGCTGCTAGCATTATTACCAGAAACTTCTAAATATCACTAAAGAAGCAAAGTTGCAGTTTCTATTTTTAGTTAACATGAGTAGGTTTTCAAGCACTTGTATTGACTTCTGCTACTAATTGCTAGCTCAGTGTAGAGTGTAAGAAGCACAAATTAAACCTAGATATAAAACAAGATATAAATGAACCCCACCTTCTTTATATTTCTAATAATTAGCAAACATACTTTGATTTTGCACTAATGTGGGATGTTCTCTTGAACATTCTTTTATGTTTAATTGCATTGGTTGAATTTTCTTTCTGTATTGAAATTCTTTTCCTTAATTGCCACTGTCTTGCATTACAAAAATAGCATTGTATGATTTCCACGTGAATGTACAGAAAATTTAAACAGTTCATTGGTTTTAAATGTCCTGTAGTTTCTTAAGTCCCAGCTGTAGATACTGCAAAATTTTTCTCAATATCTGAAGATTTCTTACATTTTGGAAGTAACAAAATAATCTTAATTTGTTCTGAGGTTTTATAATCTACTGCTTCATTGAATGCTAATGCAAAGTTACACCAAGCCTTTTTACTTTTTCTTTTTTTTCATATAAAATTCTAATATTTCTTTACAGATGCTTAGTTCTTTACCAAGAACAGATGTCATTAGGATTAAAGGTACACATATGGCACCCTTCCATTATACCATAACAATATGCATGGGCTCTCCCAAAATAGGATTTTATGGTGTACATTGCAATAGCACATAATTGCTGCAGTCCATTGAAATAGCTAGTATTCCTTCCTCCCCCCTTTAGTACTGTAGAGATGCAGAAATAGGTAATTTCAGAGAAATTTAGAAAATAAGTTCTGGTGAGATGCAGGATGGGGTTAGTGAAGCCCGAATACATTTTATGTATATAGGGTTTGGAGGTGATGGTCTTCTAGTCATGATACCAGTATGAGATTATTTCTTCCCAGGGCAAAGCCATCAGGCACTTTCTGATATTTTGATAGAAGAAAAAACCCAAAAGGCTGTAAAGATTAATCTCCTCTTTAAATTATATTCTCCTGTCAAGTGTTTTGCACTTATGCCTGATGGTTTGACATGATCCTATACAAGTAAAAAATAACAGGATTCTGTATATTGAGTATAGGATGAGATGCAAGGGAAAACTTGAGTTTGACCTTAAATCTAGCAATCTGAGACTGGAATGCTGGCTAGTTGAATGGATCCTCACTTTCTCAAGTGTTTAAATCAGAGGAAATGTCTTTCTAGGAGATAACCTCACCTCCAGTGACAGCTATGAAGGACGAAGAGAATTCCTGAGCCCTTCTTATGCTGGGTATTGGACATGGCTCCAGCACTACACTTTTATGCCATGAAGCCCTCTGCATGTATTAAATATTTTTCCTCATCTTTCTGATTTAGATGTATAGAAAGAAGCATTCTGAAAGAAGCTTGGGTGTAAACAGCAGCTGATGAAGTTGTACCTGTGAGGCTGCACAGCAGGGAAGGAGGATGATGCTAAGCAGAAGGAATAGGGAGTCTAAACATGAGTTGACACACTTCAGGACTCTATAGAAAAAAAGAAGGTTACAGGGGTAATTTTGTAACTTTTTAAAAATTTATTGTTTTCTGGGCTTTTATTTTAAGATAGCATTATGATTTATTCCTTTCTTAATTTCAGTGCAAAAGAATTAAGGGCAAGCAGAGAAGGATTTAAGTAACATTAAAAATCATGTCTGTGGACCTTGTTGATGGACTTAAAAATCTATTTTTTCTAATTTGTATTTCAAATACTAGGAAAAGGAGGTCTGCTTCTGGGGAAGACAGTGTGGGCAGCAGAAGGCTTATTTCTATGCTTCATTTGTGCAGTTACATGCTTTTATTATATTATTTAATAGGCCAAAAATTTACTCCTTCGCAGAAGTATTATTATTTTCAAATTGCTTCTCTTTCTAAATTGATAAACATTTTTTCTTTTCTCTGAAATAACTGAGTTTGCAAGCAGGGTATTTTCTACCAGAGAATTTTCAAATATGTGTTTTCTATCCAGTGTTACTGCTTACACTTTAAAAGCCACTAACACTTGTTAGCATAAAGAGCTAGTTTAAAGCTAAAAGGACTGAGATTTAAAACTTCTGTTCCCAGGAATATACTTGGGATATACCACACTTAGCTATCAAAGTAATATCTAAGTGTAATATCTAAATATACCACACTTAGATATCAAAGTAATTCATAGAAAATTACTTTTCTATGAAAATACCTTTTTCTCAACTCTTACTACACCATATTAAACATTTAAACCAAAAATCAGATACTGAATATATACTGAACATATACTGAAATCTCTAAATGATATTTTGAATTATATAATTTTCCTTTTTCACCAACAGACATATGCCTTAGGATTGCTTTCCTTTCTTCTCTTTAATTAAAATGAGGGTTAGTTATTTTGGTTTGGGTTGGGTTTTTGTGTGTAGGTTTGTTTTGCTCTTTGTTTGGGTTTTGGGGATTTGGGGGTGTTTTTGTACAGAGAAGTCCTTCTCTCAGTAGAAAATCTATGAGACAATTTTTCAGAAGTGCATTTCTATGTAGCAAATTGGATGCAAAATTCACTCCAGGAAAGCTTTCTTTTTTTTTTTTTTTTTTTTAAGCCAGCACTACAAAAACATCGGCAGGTAGTGGTAAGAATTTTTCAAAGAGTAATTGCTATTTATTTCAGGAAATTAAAATCAAACAATAGTCAAATAATGCTTCAAAGAACAAGATTTCTTAAAAACTTATTTTCTTTGCTAAATACTGCATGTGGTTCACTGGGCAGTAAATAAAGAGCAGCTATCTCTGCTAGTGGTAAGCTGAGAGGCAATTTGTTTTTATTTCTCTCAAAAGAAAGGTTGCGTGTTCCTGAACATTTCACTTTGATCTACTAATTCTCACCTGTTATACTGTGATTACATGGATGAATTGCAAAGAGCCTGTATCACATAAATTGCCAAGATAGGAGCACAGTGGTTTTCCCAAGAACAAATATTTCAATTTGAAATTCATCAGAAGCTCACTGTGTGCACAAATATTTCTCACAGTTTTAAAGGACTACAGATGGGCTATTTGAAACACATCTAATTATGCAAAGTGCTGGCCACCCCCGCTTTCCTTCAGACTATATAAACTAACCACAAATGTCAGTTTTAAGTGGTGTCTTAGCCTTTTCTCCTGGAGCATTACCAGATTTGTTTGTGGTACATAACACTCCATCTCTCTGTAAGGTTTCCTGGATCTAAGCTTTTCTCCTTCTCCTGTAATTTCACTGGCACCATTTCTAGGCATTGATTTGTATCTTAATTCCCCTTATTAGTAAAGGGCCCCTGTGTGCCAGCTGCAGTAGACCTGCAAAGATCACCACTGACATCTCCATGGTGTCTTCGGCCAAATCCCGGAGTATCAAAGATGTCTTGTGGCTTATTTCTGCAGATTTTTCCAGATTAAACACTTGAAAGGAGAAGGTGGATTTTTAGAGGATGTTGTAAGCAACAACAACAAAAGTCCCTCTGCAATTTGGGCAATAAAACCAATATCCCACCTTTGGCAAAGAAGCAATTGTACACAAAATCCTGCCTGAAATTTCTTTTCCTTAAAGAGGAGTTTTTTCCTCCTGAAGCACCAAAACCTTTATTTCAGACACATTTCTCCCAGTCAAGATTTCCTTGAGCTTTGTGGATAGTCTCTCATTGGTAAGCCTCGTTATGAAACATTCCCCTTTGCCACACCTGCAGGGGAAGTTCTTTATTGTCTTGAGAAGAAGACAATTAACATAGTTTTAGTTGTAACTCTGATATTTCTTTTTTGCTTTTGTTCCCTTTGTGGTTAAATTCTACCCATTCACTTCCCATCCTATATGAAAAAATGTGCTGAAAACTGTTTATCTTGCCTTCTACTCTTCTAATGATAATAAAGTGTTCAAATTTGATAAAAAACTATGAATAAGTTAATTATTCATCACAGTCCCACCTCCCTGGTTCATGGAAAAATATTTCTTCTATGTAGATCCTAATATTCTACATGTCTAATTTTCTACAAGTCTGCATGTTTCTTGCCACTCTGAGTGAGTCGTGGGTCAAAATCCACCCAGAACTTTAAACTTTCTCCTTGGCAGAAAATACAACTTGTGCCAATTTTTTAATTAAAGGGGATCTATCAGTCTGTGTCTGTATGTTTATGTTAAAGATAGAAACTATTTATTCTGAATAAAATTACTTAGATTTTCAATAGAAACTAAAAGCTATCTAAAACTTAGAACACAAAAAATATATATTTACTGCTGTATGCATTCTCTACAATTATAGGTTAGTTATATATAGGTAAGCTTGCCCTAGTATATCCATGCAAAATAAAGGTTTTGTCATTGATGCCTGGGGCTGTGTTGGCAATATAAATGCATGTAATATAGAATAGTGACAGAAACTGGCACAGATGATGGTTTTTGGAAGCATTAAAGTATTTGCATATGTATTGCATGACATTCTGCTGCAGTTAGAGTATTCTTTTTCCCTAGAGCAGTTAAGTAGTTTGTGCTCCTGACCCACGAGCTAAAGTCAGAATGAATATATTTTTCTGCTTGTCCTGTTTCTGTGAGGGTTTCAGCATGTACCCCAAAAATATGATCCCCCTATTTCAGTGGGAACTCTTGCCATATCCCTAAAATCCCCGTTGGTTTATTTACAGAGCCCTCCAACAGTTTTGTGGCCTCTACTTTTAGCCTAGAGGTAAACTTATTTATGTACTTATGAAAAAAAGGAATAGGGTATAGGGTAAATGTTAAAAATAAAGGACTGCCTTAAAAGAGAAACAAGAAGCACTCGGCTGAGGTCTCTCCTGTTCCCTCTTGTGTCTGTCTTGTACACACCCATCCTTGTCTGTGATATCAGTAGGGATCACATTCTCTTCCTACTACCTCAATAGGACATCCCATTCCATGTTGCACCATCTCTTCATACTGCCCCAGCAAGTAACAGTGATATTTCAACTTCAGTGTCTGAGAACATTTATATTCATCAATAAGTGAAGACAATTCAGGTTAATAAAAGTTCTTTCTTGATGTCATGAGTAACACACACCATTGAGTATTTTGAATCTTTTCAAAGGAAATAAAAACTTGGTGTTTTCTTTTTACCCATAAAGTTTCTTCACGAAGATGTTATTACATGTGCACTCACTTAGCATATAATTAAATTGATGTGATTTGAATAAGTGGGGCTAAGACCTACAAGAATCTCCTCAGGTTCCCTTTGTAAGCAGTGGAAAGACACAATGTATGACTATTTTAATCTAAAATAGGTATTTAAATTGCTCCATGTGTTTTGTGCTGTAAAAGCATTGACTTTAAAAGGATGGATAACAGAGCTGAGGTGTCTGGTTCAAAACTGAGCATCTCTCTGTAGACATTCACAATTAGATTAATTACTTTCCATCTGTCATGTTTCAATAAGAGAGAAAAAAGCTTCCTCTTTCAGCCACAACAAAGCCAGTTTTTCTATGTTTAACTCACTACCCCTGAGAATGGTTCCATCAGTCACAGAATCATGGAATAGTCTGGGTTGGAAGGGATCTTGAGAGGTCACAGTACACCACCCCTGTGACGAGCATCGCTGCGTCCTCGACAAGGTCAGATTGCTTTGAGCCCGTCCAGCCTGACCTCGCGGTTGCACGGCGCAGGGCACCCACAAACTCTCTGGGCAGCCTGTTCCTGTGTTTTACCAGCCCCATTGTAAAAACTTCTTCCTTACATCTGATCTAATCTCTTTCAGTTAAAGCCATTGTCCTTTGTCCTTTGTCCTTTGTCCTGCCATTTGTCCTTTGTCCTAATGCCCTTGTAAGACGTCCCTCTGCAGCTCACTTGTGGACCCCCTTTAGGTACAGGAAGGAGCTAAAGTCTCCTTGAAGATTTTCTTCCCCGGGATGAACAACCCCCCAACTCTCTTGGCCTTTCCTCACAAGAAAGGAATTCCATCCCTCTAATCATCTTTCTGCCCAAGAAGTGCAGCTACTGGCAAGGCTTTGGCCAGACGAAAAGCAATCAACCTCCTGATTACTTCAGAAAGAATAGATGACAATCAATTGATGTCTGTTTTATTCTGGATATGAAGGATTCCCCTAAAAATATATTTCAATTTGACTTTTTTTTTTTTTTAAAAGTCCATCATTATTGGTGCACAACTTTTGTTATTTTTTCTTAGTTGTCTAGGAATAAACTCAGAACTCACACTTTCCATTCATTCAGTCTCTGTTGTAAGCTTTCAATAATAACCTACAACTGTATTTCATGAATTTATATAATAATATCTCTCACATTGATGGATGCTTGGGGTTTTATACTACAGTCAATAGAAAGGATCACTGCTGCATGATTTTTTTTTAATTTAATATTGTACTTTCAAGAACTTCATGGTCTGCTTCTAAAAACAGTAACCACAACTACCTACATCTGACATCCTCTTTATTTTTTTGCCTATTCCCAACACTGACAGTGTTCATTATCAATATTCTTTTTTTTTTTTTTATGCAGAACATAAAATGTGGAAAAATGTTTTTACACTTCTTACCTGTTTATCTTTGAAAATTGCCTTTTTAAAGATTTTCTCTTCCTCTTGTAATTTCACTCCCAATATAAATTCAAATTTATATTGATTACAGTGAGAATTTCATTGATGTATTGTACATCATATCTTGAACCATAGTGTTAATGGAGGATGTTCTATAAACCAAAAGTTTTTTTAAATTATATGACCAAATACATCTTCAGTTCTCTACTTTACTGCATATATTAATAAGTGTTTCTGTTTAGACAGTTAACCTTTTAGCAAGAAAAGAGAATATTTGGAGACAGAAATAAAAATTCCACTACTCACAAAATATAAACCAATCTTAACAATAAAAAAGTTGACACTTCAGTTCAAAACTTTATTTCTCCTTCTAGGAAAGCTAAATGCCTTCGCAGGTTGGACTCGATTATCTCAAAGCTCTTTTCTAACCTAGTTGATTCTGTAATTTCTATTCTTATAAAATTAATGTTGTCTTATCTTATGATTTTTATTCATTTAATTCCTGGTATTTTTATTTTTTGCTATTTTATTTGTTATTTATTGTTGTTTTGATATGCAAATTCTGAGATTTTTTTTTTATTAAAAAGCTCCTTTGTCCAATATAAAACCACAGCATTATTCTAGATTCTCAGACTTAAATCTATTGATATATTGCTCTAGACTTAAAACTGTGTAATTAAATCAAATATAGTTTGATATTGTTTTTTCTACAGTAAACCCTATGGAATTGTCCCCAGAATACTATCTGGAAGTATTGCACGTCTGTGAAAAGGGGATAATTTATGTCCAAAATAGCACTAATCATATAATTTTTGTTGGTTTCTGCTGCATTTATTTCTATCTTCATTGACTGTTTAATTCAGCTGGATCAATACTCATAAAGAAAAGCTTATCCAGCTGTTTTGACTCTTGAGTGCATTGATGAGGTGACCTTGCAAACATAAAATCCTTAAATTCAAAGACTGTTTCCCTAAACTGTTTTATACACATACACTGAAAGAGTAAATTAAAAGTAAGATTTTCCAGAAATCTGTGAAAGCCATAGTAGGATAGACAGGCCTCGCCTCCACATCATGGCACCCTAAGCTGATCCATCAAGCTTTTCTTTCCACACATCTTGCTCACAAAGTGACTGAGAAGCAATGCTACTCACTAAGAAAAAAAAACTAAGTGCTGCTCTTCTCTCGGTTTTCTCGAGCCTATCACAAGGTGCTACTTGCCTATTTCATCTATTTTTTCAAAGATCCTCTCTTTATCTTGAGATAAAGAGAGCCTCCTACTTCTGCCAGCAATAAAGACACCAATGTCAAAAATGTATATGCTCACAAGTCCCCTTGCAAGAGTCAAATGCTCTTAGAAAAGAACAGTCTAGCATTTCCATGTGGGATTTGTCATTTTATTTTCTTCAAAAAGCCTGGGGATGCTCACTCCTGGTCAGGGTGCAAAGTGCACAGAGCCCTTGCCCTCACAGTGCTCCTGCAGCTCTCCAGGCAGTTCTGTGAAGAGCACTGAGAGCCAGTGGCAGTCACAGGTGCCCGTGCTGAAGGTGCCACCTGGGTCTGTTCAGCACGGTCTGCACAAAAGACACAGCAAAAGACCCTCTGCTGCAGAAGAAATTGTGGATAAAAAATGTTCTGGTCAAGATGCATGAAAAAAGGAGCATCCCATTTTGCACAATAGATCAGAGAATCTTCCTGTGCTGTTACTTCAATTACTTTTTCACATCCCTGCTTCTGCTAAGTTTAGAATTCCCAATAATTTTCACTATATCACACAAGTGAATTTGTATTTAATGTAGCCAAATAGCATGATATGACCTTTTTAATGTGAAACTTTTCTTTGAGTAGATTTTAGAAACCCAGCTTCCTACTGCCTAATAGGCTGGTAGAACTTCATTTTCTGTTATAACATTGATTAAATTTTGAATATCTTTCAGCTACGAAAACATATGGTGTAAGTAAAACATTCACAGATTGAAACATTTCTGAGGCAAAATTGGTTAACTCATTTTTTGAGCATCAGCAGCATTTAAATTTGGATTTAAATTATTAAATCTGATATAATTTTTCAGAATAAAAATTATTTTAGCTTTTTTTTAACAAGATCATCACACCTTTTCAACTTCAGTTTTCTTTACAATAGAAATTCAATTATTTTATATATTTAATTTTTTTTTTTTTTAAAGCTATTGGACAGGAGAATTCTCCTATCAAGATCAAATCTAAAAAGCCATCCTAGATGTGTCTTAGATGTTCTCAAATGTCTTAGGGACATGGGACATGTTCCTTCAGGGACTTCTTCTGACCTTTGACCAAGTGTAAAGACCCGTGACAAAAAGCTGTTCTATGAATATCAAGGAAACTATAAATTATCTTCACAAAAGATTCTTAGACGTAAAATAGTGAGATCTCCTGAGTCATGTGATTTAATATTATGATTTAATATTGATCATACGATGAAAGAGGAACTTATATATACCTCTGTGTCTGTGTTTGTGTCCAAATGCACTTCTACTTTTACTGAAGTTCTGTCACAAAACAAAATATGTAAATAAATGTCTCAATGGTATACTGAGGCAACATTTTTATTTGTCTCTGGAAATATATTTTTTTTTCTCACAACCATGGGCTGTTTCTTATCAAAGCCAGAGCTCTTTCCAATCAGTATTAAATAGCAGCAATTCCAATGCCTGCCAGTGCAAGGTTAGAGAAGATTAGCTCAGTGATCTTCCTTTAATCTTTACCTTAACTTCAAATTTTGCAGCTCAAAGACTTTTATTTTTTCCCCTTTGGTATTGGAACTAAATGAGAATTTACTGTGTGGAAGATGTAATCACTTTACCCTGTTTCAGTGAAGTATTTAGATGATGATTTAGAGAACTAATTTAATCAATGTCTGACTTATGCATCAAAATATTTATTCAAGTGAATGCATCTTGTTTTAAAGGTGAATGTTTACAGGCTTGTAAGAGCAGTACATTTAAAGGTTTATTTAAAATACATATTCCCCAATTAAAACCGAAGCTAAAGGATCACCTCCCCATTTTCTTCTACTTTCTACAGGAGTAATTAGGTTTTTATTAAAAGACTCAAGGAAACAAAATACTTCTTAACTGTTAAAAATATAACACCTGGTATAGATGCAGCAGATGTTCAAAGTTTAAATATCCTTTAGTTTCTAAAATAAACTTCTTTATGGGTATACAAATCACATCCAGTCTAAAACTCAGTATTTAGAGACTTCTTCAGTGTTCCTGTATTCACTAATTCCCTCAACAAACACTTCTTGTCATAATTTTCCACTACTTAAGAAATATTGTAAGATTATTATTGTTATTGTTATTGTAATTATTATTATTATTATTATTGTTGTTGTTGTTATTATTATTATTACTGCTATAATAAAGAGTTTGACAGACTTTTGGTCCCTTGAGTGCTGTCTTTCATAACTGATATAACAGATGAAGCAATACCTATGTTTTACAAACACAAGTTAAACTGCAGAATATGAGTACCAGATTAAAACAGTTACAGTCTCATAAAAGGCAATTTCAACAATGCAAAGTGGTCTCCCATATAAACATTATTACCACTCTAAGGCAGTATAACTGCACAATTTCAACAAGAAAATATAGCAAATACATAATAAGTTATTTGGGGAAAAGAAAAAGGAAATAGGCCAACAGATTATCAAATATATTCAGTTTTATGGGACAAAATAATTACACTGAGTGGTTATGACAATGTTCTGCACCAATACAGAAAATTGGAACATGTGTGTTGAGTGTGCAATTGGCATCTTCAAGCCCCTTATGCTCTGAACTTGCAAACACTTACCCATTGAGCAGAAGGTCCTTTTGGGTCTGTGTCACATCCTGATGGTGACATTGTGTCATTCCTGGTGCTCATGCTTCTCTTTGGTGTTCCTCTACTTGCTTGGGAATACGAGCAGTTGGAGACATGGGCCATTTATAGGCTCAGTTTTTCCTTTTATTTGGTAGATTTTTTGGACAGAAATGCAGGAGATTTTCTTCTTTTTGTCTACCAGTTGTTCAGCATCTGGTAGCAGAGATGGTAGGCTGCTTCAGGCCACAGTCTAAAGAAAATCACAGTTTCTTTGATAAGCAAAAACTGATATAGATCTCTGTGCAGCAGCGTTTACCAGGGAATGTTGGCTTTGGAGCAGGATAAATAAGAATAGCAGTGGGGACATCTATTTTTCCTCTCCGGAATTGATAAATTGTCATTCTTTCATTCATTTTAGCTAGCTGTTGAATAACTTCTGCTCATATCTGCATAAACAGGTCTGACATGTTCTTAATCTGTCACTGATGATACCTAAAAATGATTAATTTTAGGTAAAATTAGCTAATTAACTTTTAATTCTTGAAATTAATTTATAATGGGGAATTGCTTCAAGTCAGGGCTGCAGCCAGTGCGTAGGGGAAAAAAAAAAATACAACCAAACCAAACCAAACCAAACCAACCAATCTACCCCCCACCCCTAAAAAACCCAAAAAATCCACCAACAAAGAAAACAAACAAAAAAACCCACACAAGGATAAGCCCAATAGGAATTTCTAAGCATTCCATAAAAAGTACTTTTTTTTTTTTTTTTTAAACTGTTTGCTATTGGTAAGTGTTTATTTTATTTTGTTTTTTACCCCTATGTATTCCTCCAGAAACCTTTCTGGTGCCATGTGAACCACTGTGACATTATGACATGAGGCAGGGAGACTAACCCTTCATTTCTGACAGCAGTTGACTCACCTGAAGTTTTATATTCTCCACAAATCTCAAAAAAGTGTTTTCAACAGTTGTCAACTACCATGTGGTGTTTTCTTCACAAATGGTTGCTTTGGCCACTAGTAAAACACATAAAATATTTATCACTCCTTATACTTGTGAAAACAACAGAAAGCCTTTATAAGAAAATCTGTAAGGCATTTTCTTATCCTTTAGTCCTGTCTCTAAAAGTTATGATTTTCCTTTTATATAAATATATGTTCTTATAAAATAAAAACTCTTATACTTTGTCTTTGCAAGTGAGAGGAAGGATTGCTGAAAAGCTTTTCACTTGAATACACTGGGAAAATTAAAATTCACATAAAACTTATTGCAAACTAATATCACTGGGTGAAACAGACTTTGGTGCATAGTCTTGAAAAAGCATCACTGATATCTAAGAAAAATATTTAAGATCCATCTTTCACTCAGTTTTTGTTATTGTTTATATGGTACTGTTCCCTCAGAATTGCATAGGATAAAACAGTAAATTGAATAAATTGAGAACCATGTAAGTGAAATAATCCCAGTGCTGCCAGTCAGCTCAGATTCACCTTTATCTAAGGTGACAAAGGTCAAATTTTAGGCTAGCTGAACACCACTTTTAATTAAATGGATATTAAAGAGCTTCCACAAGACTTTATAATTTGACTGTCTATTGTGTGATTAAGCATTCATTTACGCTCAGTCTTATTTCAAAGATTATATCAGCAGAAAGTGGGAAAATGTAGCCTTTTTGCTCAGCAGTCACTTAAAAAAAAAATGCTCCCCCCAAAACAACAAAAACACAGAATGAGCTTGGAATTTTTGAATAATAAATAGGAGGTTCCTTACAAGCCTGACACAAAAAGCACTGCAGACACTGGTGTTACATCAGCCCTTCCTAAATGTCTTGAAAAATATGTGCCATGTTACAAAGAAAACAGCTCACCAGCTGTTTATGTAAAAATTATTTGAAGAAAAACAAGCATGGCCATATGGCACCCAAGCAATGCAGTGGGACCATGGAGAATATTTTCTGTAGATTGTAGTAGATAATAGTCATGCTAAGTAGAGTGTCAAATATTGATGACACATTGTATTAATAGTTAATCTCTCCTTTTATCCTCTAAGTGCCTACATTTCTTAGCAGCTTGTATGTTGGAAACAAATTAATAACTTATTATGATGAAGAATTCAATTTTATGGAATGACAAAATATTTATTGTACTGAAGAAGTCCCAAACATTTTCCAATTAAAGGATATTCAAAAAATATTATGCCCGCATTTGAATGGCATCACGCCATTTCATATTAATGAAAACACTACCCTTAGAGTTACCACATATTTTCATTTGTGCTTTGTTTATTTTGGGGTTTTTTTAGAACATATATGGTTCTACATTCATTTTTTGACCTTGAAAATTTATTTCCAGGGGAAGAAATCTTCCATTTACTCCTGAAAAAAGAACCACAGTCTGAAAATCTAAGTTGTCAATATGAAGGTTCTGCAAAGATTTGTCAACCCTAAATGTATCAAAGATATTAACAAGGTTAAACCAAGGCAAGCCTAGAGCTACCAGATAAAGGATTGAAATAGAGAAGGAAAAGAGAAGCTTGGCAAGAGCCAGTGCTCAGACGCCAAGCTGGAAAGTGAAGCACCGGGGGGAGGTGGACAGGGAATCAAGACAAGCAAATTATTAGGGAATACTTTTTAACAGCTTGTGTGTGTTTATCCTGAAGTACATGTGAGCACTTACTTTGCTTCATTTTAGTATTGTGTACTTTTAAATATTGATTCAGACTGGATTCTCACTCTCACTCTCCACTGGGAAGAGACACTGACACAGATTCCCCTGACACAGACCTATAGGTCATGGGGTGAGAATTTTGGTGAGGTGCCTTTATTCTATTACCATGAACTCCCTCATGTTCCCACCCTCTCTCTTAAGCTACTTCCTCTGTTTTCACAAAATCAAAACCATAACAATGTGAGGAGTTTTTTTCCTCCAGTTGGTTAGAGAAAAAATATATTCACTTTCCATGAATTGCAAAATGCTTTGAGTTTAGGGTTGTTTTTTTGTTGTTGTTGTTGTTTTGGGTTTTTTTTACTGTCATTAAGTAAATTTACAATTGGAATCGAACAGTTGTGCACAGATAGAAATAATAAATTTCCCACAATGGTATATAATCCTATAATATCAGTTAGTCTTAAAGGAGTTTGATGGAATGGTCAAACCTTAGAAAATGGCCTGAAGTTAAATAGACTCAAGTGGGAACTGGATTCCTGAATCAACAGTCTTCCTCTGAGACACAGAATAAGTGAAGATAGACTAATTGGCTCACAGACTAGGACATTCTGCTTCCTCCATGGAGTAAATCCTATTATGGTTACTATATCCATCTGTTAAATAGTTGTGGTTTTGCCTGCTGAAAAAAAGAATGTTTTGAGTTGTTCTCTGAGAATACCTTCTGTTTTCCTTCAGCAAAGGATTCCAGAGGTAAAAGTCTTTCAGTGAGGATGTCAAAAACTTTGCTTTTCACTGCATCAGTCCAAACACTGAACTAATTGTTCTGGTCTGTGAATAATGCAGAAGACATGTCTGAAAAAAACCCCCACAAGTAATATAGTACCATGGACCATTTTGAATTGATGTATATTTTATAGCTGCTTGCTCTTACAGAGACTTAACTTTAATGTTCAAGAGGTTCTTCTGGCCCATGTTTTCTTCTCTAATCCGACTTTGAATTACGTATACGATGTGGTTGGAAGCATGTGCCTCATATCTGACTTTTGGTCATGTCACACACATATAAATGAAAACTGCTTATTTTTAAGATTACTAATGACATTTCCTTCTTAAATTGCATAATTTTTCAAAACCAGTGCACATTAATTTTGGTAGGTTCTAGTCCAGCAAGAGTACCCTGTAGCACTTATCGAACAGCTTTATCTCAACATTCTATCTATGCATTTAGAGATAGAACCAAGTTCAATCACCTGTACCTTGACAAAAGTACTTGGCAGTAGCTTGACAATGTCTTCCAGCCATTTCTTCTCTACTCCATCATATCCTTACTGGCAATAAATTTAATTCAAATGTTTTTTCAGATTACTACTGACATCTTGAAATCTTTGGGCACCGGTACTAAAACACCACTAGTAACAAACATGTCCATTTGCATACTCATGGCAATGAGTCCGTGACATGTCCTGACCTTTCCTTGAGCTTTCTTATCAATCCACATAGAGCTCTCCAGAAAGCTTCAACTGTTGACAGCCTCTACTCCTGTCAGGAGAAGCAAAATCCCACATGTTCATCATGCATCCAGCTCTGTATGCTGGGTTTACTTCATGGGCAACAGTATGTGAATATCAAATGCATCTTCATTTTAGATCAAATCCAGAGGCATAATGCTGAGTTGAAGGATTAGTTCTTTAACTCCCTGATCTACTTTCACTGCATTTATTTATTTATTCACAGAGTTGCTGAGGCTGGAAGGCATCTTTTGAGATCATCAACTCCAATCTTCTGCTCAAGCAGGGTCAGTCAGTGCCTACTGACAAGGACATTCTTGGCGCAGTAGTTTTCATTTAAAAAATACAGATTAAAAAGTATTTCACTTTGCAGCCCTAAGTTGAAGTCTTGGAAAAGTTGACTGAAAATTTACACCTACCATAAATATATGACTGTTTGTATATTTTGCATGTTTTTATGAATAATTCTAAAGAAATAGTCTATTTGCTTCATCCAAACTGCAGCTATGTATTGATTTCTCTCCATTATGTTTCTAAAATATTATAAAAATTAGTTATTTTTTAAAAGAAGTTTGCATTTGGAACATTCTGTTAAGTATTTCCTCAGTTTTACGAAAGTGTACTCATTTTTACTGTTACTGTATCAGTGCCTGAAATTTATTTTTGTTAAAACCTGGTTCTTCCCAGAGAAAAAGACGGTGGAGGATTCCATCTTTTTGATCATATTATCCTTCCCTCACAATCTGTTTTTATCCTCAGGGCTCTTAATGATGTTAAAAGGAAAGAACTGGAGGCTTTGTTATGCTCAAGAAACTGCATTTCAGTTCCCAGTGCTGCTGATTGTGTCAAGCTTTTGTCAGCTCTAATTAGAAGCGAACTCCCAGATTTCAGTAAGCCAGGTAAGGTGTCACCCTTTATAGCTGCTGCCCATTTGGGAGGGAGATATTGCTTGGCTGAGCTGCCAGGCAGTGCCAAACCCTTATGATGTGGCATTAGCAAGGATCTTCTGGCCTGCAGCATGACTGGAGTCTCTTGAGGTCACTACTCAAGGTCGGTGTGGGTTTCAAATGTAGGGCAAGAAGTAAAGCAAATGTAGAGGTTTTGCCTTGGAAATACAAATTTCTGGGAACAGGGAAGATCTGCAATATGTTTTGTGCCTCTTTCAACTACCAATTTATGACATGGTTCTTTCACTAGTTAAATAAACCTCTAAACAAGTAGATTCTTTTATATTCCCTTAAGTATTTCTTCAGTACTTTCTCTCTAAACATTTTACATTAAAAATGACAGAACTTGTTCTCTAAACCTGTTATGAATCATTTGGCAGAAAATAAGCATTTAAAAGTCATAATAAATATAGAGAAATATGTGAAAGCTGAAAGGTGCCAGATTAACTAATTAAATTCTTCACAATGTGTTTGATTGATAGAAAAAAATTTATTTGCTTTTTTCTTCCTACTTTTTCTGTAAATTGCTGAACCATATTTTTTCAGTTTATTGTCCTGTTGTTTTTCAGATTTTGAGCAGTAGAGATATATGTTTGTATATAATAAAACTTTTGGCCAAAGAAAAGGCTGAGGAAAAAAAAATTCTCCTGATAAATAGGTGTTCCTCAAAACTACATTAGTTTGTCTACTAGCATCTGCTTTTGAGAGCACAAGAGAGAACAAACTGGAGGTAAAAGGGTGCCAGAGTACTTGATGGGACCAGTTTATATGGGAATTGCAGTGAAAAGAGATTCCATCTATTTCAGGCAGCAACACGGGATCCAAAGATCCAGCTCACCTTAAAAGTGGACTGCTACATTATGAGCTTTTTGAAATTGCAATATCCCAGATAAAGGAATCAAAGTCATGATGTGCCACAGTTGTCTGCCTGATAAATACTCTGGTGCAGGAAAATTCATGTGCCTACACTTGAGTACTCCTCTTCCCAAATAGACAGGAACCCAAATGTCAGCAAAATCACACTAAAAATATAAAAGCAAATTACAGAGGATGACTCTCCTGGAAAGATTCTCTCCCCCTGCATCTCCAACAATTGGATCTCTAATTATATCAGACTGGAAAAGAATAAACTTTGAGACATCAAAGTTTCTCAGTTTGATATCTGCGTGGAAAACGAGAAAAAGCAAATGCAATTCACAGCATTCTAGTGTTCATACACTCTCTGTGTCATGTACTATAACACCTACCTCATTAAATGGCTGCGCTATGCCCATCCCTAGCACTCTGTGAAAAGGCAGCTCAGATTTTCTTAAGGGGAATAAAATAATAGAGAGCAAAGAACATCAAGGAGAAAAAAGTGCAGACGTGAAAAGAAACATTTTAAACTCCTGTAATTTAATACATTTTAAATCAATATTATCCTTTCACAGTAGACTTTGGTAACTAATGATCAACAATTGCCATTTACTTAAAATGTTCACCATTACTTTTCCTATTGAGCTGCTTGGTAATAGCTTTTCTTTCATAGCCATTTTTTGACAGTTATGCCATCCCAAGCCATTGAAGTCAGAGGAAACAATAGATGAAACAGTAGCTCTGTTTCATCTACATGAGTAGAATAAACTCATGTTTAACACTATTCCTGCAAGCTATTCTGCCTAAAAACATTGTACAAAAAGGCTGATAATTTTTTTTAAAGAAGCTGCTCTGCCTTGAGGAAGATAATCTGTTCTGATTATTTCCCAGCCTCTTCAAGAGACCAAGAAAAGACAAAGTCTGGGTAACACAGCTGTTACTCATACAAAAGCACTAAAGACTATTAGCAGTGCCTGAGAGTCGTTGACATCAAAGTTTCTCGGTAGATCAAATTACATTCTAACTTATGTTTGATGTTTATTTTGAGGAAAATCAGAATGAGTGAAGATTTACTGGGTCAACCGAGACAGACAAAAGTCAAGCAGATTGGAATATTTCCAGCAGACAGATTGTGTTTTGTATTGCTTTGTTAGCAGTCTTAGAAGCAGAAACCTTCCACAGATGTCAAGACTGTCAGGCAGGAAATTGGTCAGAATATTCAGGTCAAGTTATTTGTTTCCCTTCTAAGATGCGCTCCAACTAACAGACTTCCTCAGAACATTATGAGCAGCACCTCCACCTAATGGTGCCTTTACATTAATGGTCCTCTCACTTACACAGTTCCCCTTACCAAAAGAAAAGTGATTAAGACCCAGAGATAGCAGGCCGTGTAGGTAATATTGACCAATAAGGTGTGTCCCTTGAAAATAGCATTCATTAGTAATTGTAATACCTGTAACAGATACCGGCAATTCAGACTTAGGTTAATAATTAGATGAGGAACTATTAATAGAGTACATTACAGTATTGAAAATGGGGAATGAAATTTCAAATATAATAGTAGAAAAACAGTAGCAATATGTCAGTGATATTTAAAACAAAAAAAAGTGCACAAGGATGTATTAAGATGCCACTAAGAAAACTTGTACTTCCAATAACCATCTAAATTCTTGGAAGGAGTTATAGTTAGGGATTCATCTTTTATTATTCATCTTAGTTAGGGATTATTCTTATTCATTATAGTTAGGGATTCATCTTTTATTATTATGTTACCCTTACCCAATGAATTTATTTGTGTATAGTCTCTTAAAACTTGGATTTCAATTTCTATAGGAAATACATTAAAAAATGCAGCATATATTTTAAAACAAATGTGTTATATGACAGATGTTTCCTCCTCATTGTATAAAATGAAATTAAAACTGTACTTCTCTGAAAAGAAAATTTAAGCCCAGACTCCTGAACAGAACATCTGTGTTTCTTTGGCACTTTGCTACATGAAATGAAAAATAATTTCACACTCCTAGTACAAGCGGGTTTCATCAATATACAAAGCATAATGAAGTTGTCAGCAGCAACTTTGGCTTTCTTAAAGGTATACATGTTTAAAATCCCAGCTCATATTATACGTTTCCTGTGTTCTGAAAAGATGAATCAGGATGTGGGTCCAACACAAGAAAGCAGAAACCAACCCAGTAGAGGTATGTTTGTATTTTGTTCTAATCTACTCCAATGTGTTAGTTAGAATAATTTTGTTAATCCCACCCCACAAATTATAACTATGGAATGGAATAAAAAATAATCTGCCAGCAAGCCCTAATAAAAGTGAAAATGTACATTATACACAATAATGCATTAAACAGTATTTTACTTATAATAACCACTCCATATCATACTGATAGAGAAATGAAACATTATATCTGGAACACTAATTAGGAGTGGAAGCAGGCATGTCAATAGCTATCATTTGAAACCAGAACCACGTGAGGCATTATAGATGATAACAACAGGAATAATTGTTTATTTCCAGATTCACTGTTTCTTAATTAGAGGTGGTGTAATCAGAAATAGAAAGTTTTGCAAGTTGGCACAGCTCCACTAACTTCCACCTTTAGTGGGCATTTTTTGCCCTTTCAAATGAGTGAAAATATACAGGGAGTGGCAAGTGCAGTAGAAAATAGAGACAGTACAGTGAGATGGTAAAGGGGAGCTCTACAAAGGAATTTAAAACTGTATTTAGTATTTTAATTATTTAAGATGAAAGCAAACTTTAAGAAATATCACAATTTATGTTCTTAAGAGTATACACCAACATCATATGCTGGATGATCACCTTATGGATGTCAGTAGAAATTAAAAAAGACAAGATTTCAAAGCAAAATAAAACGTGCACCTCCCCACAATACTATTTTGGCCCAATATAGTGATAAGCAGAAAGGTTTATGGTGCATACACACCCTGCATAGCAACCTGGTCTGGGGTTTAATTATATACACAAAATAGAAGGAGATCATTTTGCATTGCTCAATACCACACTAAAAACAGGATAGCAAAAAGCACACAGTTGTTATTTTAAATTATGAGATCTATAGGGAAATACATTAATTTCAGTAAGAAATAAATAATTTTGTGAGATCTGAATAGATAAAAAATTGCTAAAAATTGTATTTGCATTTGCTGCTGTACATGTTATGGCTAATAAGCAGCTGTTTTTCTTCAACAGAAGCTGATGAGGTGCTATGTTTTGGGTTTGTGATGTGTTGATGTCTTGGTTTGAGAGGAAGTGAGTTTTTTGGGAAGTTTTAGTCAAACCAATCAGTGGTCAGATTCGAATATTGACACCTGGTGTGACCACTGAAGACGTGAGTCACCTCTGAAGACACACGGGGTTAAAAGCAGAGAATTCCCAGAGTTCGCTCTCTTCTTTCGCCCGACAGCCCGGAGGTGCACATGTCCTCCCCTGCCCAGCCACAGGCTGGATAGGGGAGGGGAGCCATGGAGGCCCAGGCTGAGGTAGGCCGGAGCCCCGGAGAGAGAGAGAAGGTGGAAGGGAATGGAACCGGGCCAGCCCCTGCAGGACCGAGGGGTGGAGAAAACACCGAGGTATCTTTTGTTCCCCCCCCAACCCCAGAAGAGCGAGCGAGCAGCGAGCCTGTGCCGGCAGAGGAGGCGGCAGGGGGGG
>VZSE01008167.1:303885-415912 GCA_013398275.1 Promerops cafer
GCACTTGGCAAAGCATCCTTGAAGAGCCCTGAGCAGTTTCGGTCCATGGACGGTGGTGAGAGCACTGTACATGGAAGGAGCATGTCACCATGGCAGAGTTTCTCCGGGCAGTGCCATGTGTGACATGGAAACATGGGGAGTTTCAACCGTGTTTCGTGGGGAGGACTGTGGTACAAGAGAGTCTCCTCTCTTCCTTGATAGACTGAGAATTGATTACTTGAGTGAGGGTGATTTAATCAGGTTTCCTAAGTTTTGTCTCACTGTGCTTTGGCGAAATTATGTGGGAGGAGGAGGAATGGTTTAAAAAGTTTTCATTTTGTTTCCTGTGTGTTCCTGATTTTAGTTTGTAGCTTAATAAGGTTAAGAGAGAGCTCTCTCTCTTTCTAAGTTTGAGCCTGCTCTGCTCTGTTCCTGGTCACATCTCACAGCAGTTAGTTAAAGAAAATACATTTTCATGGAGGCACTGGCATTGTGCCAGCGCCAGACCATGACAGTTGACCACCCAGGGATGTTTTAGTTTTTGCTGAACAGTACTTGTATGGAGTCAAAGCCTTTCCTGATCCTCACCCCACCCACCAGAGAGCAGGCTGGGGATGCACAATGAGCTGGGAGGGGACACTGCTGAGGCAGCTGACCGCTGCAGACTAAAGGGACAGCTCATACCCTATGGCCTTATGCTCCACAATAAAAGCTGGGAGAAATATAAAAGAGGGAGGTTCAGAGTTACTGTGTTTTGTCTTGCCAAATTGTGTGTGAGGGATCCTGGCTTCCCTGGAGGTGGCTGAACACCTGACTGCCCGCCCATGGGAAGCATGAATGAATCCCTATTTTGCTTTGCTAGTGCATGCAGCATTTGCTTTACACATGAAACTGTCTTTATCTCAAACCACAAGTTTTCTGAAATTTGTGCTTCTAATACTCTCCCCAGTCTCAGCATAAGGGAGTGAGCAAGTAGTGGTGTGGGGCTGAGCTGCCTACCAAGGTTAAATCCCAGGTGGCTGGGAGGAATTAAATGAAGTATTGCAAAAATTTAAACTTTAGTTCATCCCATTTTAATATTAGTGTAAAAGTTCTAAGAAACCCTTAAATATGTAAGATTTTCCATTGATTTTACATTCTATAGAGTGTAGGGATTGATTACTTTATACATATTTAGCTAGACTGAAGTAAGTTTTCACAGTTACATTATAGGAAAAGAGATGTTCCAAACAAAATTGTTCGCCAAAAGAAATCAGCTCTGTCAGTTGATTTTTTTCATCCTTTTAACTGCAAAAGACATTACTGGTACAATAAACCAAAAAAAAAAACCATCACTGGTACAGTAAAACAAAGTAAGGATTTGGTGCTTCAGGGAGCAGTTTTAAAGCAGGAATTCTGTAGGAACTGAAGAAACTAGCAATGGAAGTGATGTGTTTAGGAAAATTCTCAAGTTGGTCATCACAATTGCTTTCACCTATCAAGCTACATTTTTTTCTGAAATACAAGTAAAAATGAATACTTACTAAACAAGTAGTCATTTTTATGTAAGATGAGATGGAAATTAAAGGAAGAATAGAATTAATAAATGCCTAGTAAAATCCACCATATGCAAATAACAGATCAGGAGGTATGTTGGGTTCTTTTAATACCAATTGGATTTTGCAATTATTTTCTATTTTGACTATGATAAACACAGAATTTGAAATTTTCAGAAATAAGTTTTCCCTTACAAAACCTCCACAACTTCTGCAATATTACCTTAACAAGTTTATATGTGACAATTTGAAATACAGCAAATATTCCATTGAAAAACTAGAGTCAGAAAAATTAAAGCACTAATAAATTTGGGCTGTTTTGATCATTCAGTCTTCCCAATTACTGCTTCTCTTTGACATTCAATTCACCACTGTCTGAATTTAATAAAAACCCTTTTTTTTTCTCATTGAAAAAGCAAGAACTTGTAGCAGAAAAGCTGATATATGATAGTAAAAATCGGTTTTCTAACAACAGCTATTAAATAAATATTAATACTCCTTAGTGTGGTATTAGCTTCTTACAATAATTTCAGGCAAAAAATAATTGCCTAATAAATAACCTTCTGGCACTGCATCTGTGGTGTTTTGAGTTAGTGTTTTTGGAGTTTTTGGGGGGTTGGCTTGTTTGTTTGGTGCTTTGGTTTGTTGTTGTTTTAAAAGAAATATGTATATATATACTTTGAATAGTTGCAGCTGTGTTTCTTTCTTTGCAAGACATCTTTTTAAACCTTGAACTCACAGAACACTTTTTGATGTTTCTCTTTAAGTCTTCCTTCCTTTCCTTTGTGGCATTTATTTCCTAATTCTTTCCTGTAGGACCTATGCTTCCTCATAGTTATATGAAGCAAAGCTTGATAACTGACAGAAGAATTGGTTGGTGTCACTCAAAGAACTCAGGAAGCAGTGAGAGTTTCATTGATAATCCAGCTTTATTTTGGCCGCAATTAGCAAATGGCAGGTTTCTTCAAAGACTGGAGGAACTCTCTGCAGAAGCTGGGCAGTGATCTTTCCCAAACACTTAGTGGATCCTTGCTGAATAAAGCAATTTCATTTTCTGTGGTCTATCATTGTATCCAAAGAAGAGAAATGAAGCTGGTGAAGGATCTAGAGAAGAAGTTCTGTGAAGGGTCGCTGAGAGAGCTCAGGAAAGAAGGTTCGGGGGGGGGCTGTGATTGTTCTCCACAACTACTTGAAATGAGGTTATTGTGAGGTGGATAATGGCCTCTTCTTCGAGGTAGCAAGAGACAGAATGAGTAAAAATGCCCCCACATTCCACCAGGGGAGGTTTAGACTGGATATAAAGAAGAAAGTTATTCACCAAAAGGACTAGTAAACACTGGAGGAGGCTGCCCAGGGAAGTGTTGGAGTCACCACCCTGGAGGTATTTAAAATACCTGTAGACGTGGCACTTTAGGGACATGGTTTAATGGTGGACTTGGTAGTCTTTTGTTACTGGTTGGATCTAAAGGTGTTTTCCAACCTAAATGATTCTAGGATTTTATAATCTCCTAGAAACCTCCAAGCTTTGCATAAAAAATTATTTCCTTCTCTTTTTTTTATTTAACCTGGTTTGAGCATAATGTAGGAATATAAACCATTTTCTGTTCATCCAAACTTGTTTGTGTCATTTCATGTCCATACTAATAAGTGTATATCCCCAAGGTTATCTGTAAGGCAGAACTGAACATAATTTCTCAAAAGTTCATGATGAATTTAGGTATACATCTTCAAAAATACACTACTTCTAATAAGATTAATGGAAAATCTGAGATAGCAGGAAAAAACTATTGAAGTCATTATTTTTATAATTTCTGAGAGGATTTATACCCTTTATGGGACCGAATATATGTTTTTTAAATCAAATGAGTATTTTCAATGATATCTACAGGACCAAAGCACACCTCCTCTATGAAAGGCATACTACACTGACAGAGAAATTTGGAGAGGTGTGAAGGTCTCATTGACCTCTGTGCTCTTGTACCTTTTGTTTAGTTTTGATGAAAATTATTAAGGCTTTTTCAGAGAAAATTATGTTCCAAACTTACTGTACAAGAAGAAGGCATTTGAGATTGATAAGGGAAGCAGTATATGTAAGAAAGGCTTCTGGGCAATTTTCAGTTGCACTCTGGGCAATTAGACACCCAGCTTTAATTAAAAGTCAGTGGAGCTTAGTGACTAAGTACCACTCATGAGTTTCAAAGTATCACTTAATTGATAGAGGAATGAATTAAAAAAAAAAAAAAAAAAAAGATGGGGAGACCACATTTGAGTTGAAAGAGTTGAAAGTAGACTTCTGTGAGTCTGAAATGTTTAGACTGAAAAAGTGTCATTAAATATTTCTGTAAGGCAGATCAAGTGAAGAACATGCTAGTGCAGAATAAAATAGAAAAGAAATGGAGCAGTTGAAGTTTCTGGTTGATTAGAAATCTGTCACTGAGCAGCAAACTGTGCTAGGACTTTTATGTGAACAGTCAGATAATGGAGTTAGAGCTGCTTCTCCCCTCCTGCTTCTGTGCACTGCATGAAAAGAAAGAATGATGACATGGCATTTTGGATGTTGGGGAGCAGATGCTGCAGCTCCAGGCAATGAGAGGCATGGGGGACAGGGCCACAGAGGTGGGGAGGGGCTGATGGCTGAGGCTTAACAGCACATCCTGGGAAGAGCAGTGGCCATTGAGCCATGTGCCAGTTGCCCCCTCGCTTTGAGGCTGAGTCTGCCTCACCACAACGTTCCCCCCGCGTAGCACACCTTCAGCCCCAGCACCAGAGCACAGAAAAGTCACAAGAGGGTGAGTGGACATTCTTTCCTAGCGGGTCCTCCCCACACCTGAAAGACAAAGGGGAAGACTAAATGTGTGGAGAACAATAAATTCAGTACCAATAAATGCTGACAACTACACAAGCATATGTACATATATAAAAAGATCTATTCTTCAAATTTGTTTGCTGCAGCTCCAAGCAAATGAAATCTTAATAAACAGTAAAGGCTTTGGAAAGGATCTTGGAAATCATTCATATAGGTCATTCCCCTTCCTGGAATATACTTACTGTTGCAAGAAATAATGTTGCTGAAGTTGCTAAGAATCACCAAAAATAGGATTGGAAGGAAATTCAAGGGATCATCTCATCCTACCTTCTGCCCTAAAGCAAGATAAATTCTACCTAAACTGTTCCTAACAGGTTTGTGAAAGATACTCTTAAAAACCTGCAGTTATAGAGACTCCAGAGCATCCCGTGGCATTCTGCTGATTTGAGTGGTGTTTAACCTTCCTTAATATTAGAAGTATTTTGTAATGGATTGGCAAATCTACAAGGAGAATTTTTTGTTATGTGAAATAGAAACAAATATATTAATAAATAACTTAGAGATATTTTCCATTCATATTGATTTTATTTTCCATTTGAATGAATAAAATGCATATGATTTTACAAGAGGCATAATAAGTGCTAACATTTTTATCATTTCATAAAATAATTTCTTTTACTGGATGTATTCTGGTCCATTCATCAAACCCTGTTCAGATTCTAGAATAACAATAAAAGAGTAAATATAAAGGTAATTGATTCAGTTTTGACAGCTAATAAACTTGATATGAAGTAAACAAGAGCAGCAAAATTCATCTGTTTAATAGCAGTTCTTTATTTTTGTGAAAAACTCTCTGTATTTTTTTAAAATCAAGTATCAAATCATTTAACATAGAAGCATTTCTTTTGAGCATTCAAAATTGTTTAGAGGTGTGCATATAGGTATTTACACAGGCAATTTATTAACTGATGTTGCTAAGACTACATACATGAGCAATGGTTGATGAAATCCATGAAAAAAAGTAATATTTATATTAGAGAATTCAACCCTGCATGTATTTATACTAATGAATGCAGGAAAATTACTTATGAAATGTGAAATTATTTGGTGTTTCTCTTCTGAACACTGAAACACACTTTGGGCTCTACATTTATTGAAGAGGGAGTTCATTCACACAGCTATTCAAACTTGTCTTTTGATTCTCTTGCGATATTGACATTTTGCAGAATGATGTGGATATCAGTGTTAATGCTCTCAGTTTTAGCTTCTGAGGGTATCTATTATTGATAACCTTGGTGGAGAGAAATAGGACAAATAGGATTTGCAGCCTTCTTTAGTTTGGCTTTTTGGTTAGATTTGTTAAAAATAAAAATAAAAAAAATTGACAAATAAGAATTTCAAAGAAACAAAAATTCAGAGAATCATTTGCTCAGGTAATGCTGAGATATTTATAAAAGGTCCAAGAAAAAGTGAGAAGTATATGGTGCATGTATTTTATAGTGATTTTCCTCAGGTTTTTTTGATCTAGGTGGAACTTTTGCACAGGAGTTGAAAGGAGTAATAGGAGTGCATAATATTTATTAAAGGCATCTTAATAGCCAGGTCAAGTTTCATTTCATGTTACCTGAAATGATCATATTTCTGTCTCAAGATATACTAAATCAAAAGCAGAAGTCTGGATGTGAACCAGCAATGGTGATAGAATTTCAGAATGCATATAATCAATATAATCAATATATTATTATATTATATACATATATATATTACATTAGATATTATATGCTGCCTGTACTGGCAGCAAACACATATATATGTGTTATATGCATTATATATAATCAATATATTGATTATATATAATGCATATAACCAATATAATCAAAAATATTTATCTGGCCATTCATTATGGCTTAGTTTTTGAAGATGGTGGCCACTCTTAGTCCAGGTTAAAACACAGGGANGAACACTGAAACACACTTTGGGCTCTACATTTATTGAAGAGGGAGTTCATTCACACAGCTATTCAAACTTGTCTTTTGATTCTCTTGCGATATTGACATTTTGCAGAATGATGTGGATATCAGTGTTAATGCTCTCAGTTTTAGCTTCTGAGGGTATCTATTATTGATAACCTTGGTGGAGAGAAATAGGACAAATAGGATTTGCAGCCTTCTTTAGTTTGGCTTTTTGGTTAGATTTGTTAAAAATAAAAATAAAAAAAATTGACAAATAAGAATTTCAAAGAAACAAAAATTCAGAGAATCATTTGCTCAGGTAATGCTGAGATATTTATAAAAGGTCCAAGAAAAAGTGAGAAGTATATGGTGCATGTATTTTATAGTGATTTTCCTCAGGTTTTTTGATCTAGGTGGAACTTTTGCACAGGAGTTGAAAGGAGTAATAGGAGTGCATAATATTTATTAAAGGCATCTTAATAGCCAGGTCAAGTTTCATTTCATGTTACCTGAAATGATCATATTTCTGTCTCAAGATATACTAAATCAAAAGCAGAAGTCTGGATGTGAACCAGCAATGGTGATAGAATTTCAGAATGCATATAATCAATATAATCAATATATTGATTATATATAATGCATATAACCAATATAATCAAAAATATTTATCTGGCCATTCATTATGGCTTAGTTTTTGAAGATGGTGGCCACTCTTAGTCCAGGTTAAAACACAGGGAAATAATGGGTGTATTTTAATATTTTTGAAGTGACTCAAGATTTTTATGGTGGAAACTTGAAAATGTGTAACTGAGCTTTTTCAACCTCAGCTTTACGTATTTCAGATTAGGTTCTGTCAGAAATCTCGGGAGTCTCTGTGATTATTTGGGAACACAAGATTTAATCTCAATTTCCATGCATTGATGTGAATGCCAGTGACTCTAATGCTACAATAATGTTATGGTAGCCATTAAATTATTATAAGTGTATATTTGCTTAAAAGTTAGGAATGAGAAAGTATTTTTAAAAGCAGAAAACCATAAAGAAGTCAAGTAAAAAATTCAATATTATAAAAAAAAGGTCAGTGTAATCAAATGCTGCTTGATTTGAATAAAGTGAAAGATTTACTTAGTTAATAATCAACTTAGTTGCTCTCAGGGTATCATTAAGGTAAAAGTGTTTACAAAAAATCTATCATGTTTTTATGTTAAATTAGATAGGATGAAAATGTGTAAGCTATATTCTTTTTCTTGCAACACTGAAAATGTTTTGCTCAGTTGTGCAGAAGACAAAGTCTGATTGGTCATATTCCTTCCCAAAATTTCCATAATGTATTTTTATTTGTGTCCTTTTCATTCTATTAATGTACAAAACCAATTTACTTTGCCCACTATTCTTTGCATTTTTAAGCATACACAGAGTAGTGGGGCTCATGGACCAGGTTTCTTATGCCTCTTAAATTATTATAATTTAGAGCACAAAAGAGAGTGTCCTTAAATATAAGTCATGCAGGTTTTTGGAGTATGTAGTCAAATACTGGGTTTGAGTATTGAGTTCAGTGTTGTATGGAGACAAGACATGGCAAAATTTAACTTTGTAAGATAACAATTCCAAAGGGGAATTTAAAACAACAGAAGATAATGAATGGCAAGTAACAATGCAAATTAAAATTTCTTAATGAAACATAAGGTAATTTAACTTCTTGGACTCAGAACACCAGCTAATTAAAGATGTGTATAGAAAAAATTAAGTTGGAACAGACTTGCATACCCTTAAAAAAATATAATAGGAAGGAAGCAAGAGCAAAGGAAAATAATTAGAGGGTTCAGATCCAATCTGATGTTTTTTAAATAAGAAGTCTTTTCTGAATGAAACTAAGAGATTCCCGAAATACAGTGATGACAGGTGGAAAAAAAAGGAGGAAAAGACCCTTGCAAAACAGAAAAATAAAAGTGAATCTCTTGAAACAGTGGAGGGAGAATCAGAATAGAAATAACTGTCTAGAGACACACAAATAATAAAGAAATCAGAAGCAAGAAGTGTGAAAATAAGAAATAGGAAGAAAATATGTATTTTAGAGAATGTAAAATAAGTAAAAGATTTTCAAAGGCATATAGCTTTCCTTGATTCATATTTATATTGATGAAGGTGTTGAAAATTTACACACCAACATACTCATGATTCTTCTTAGGTAGCACTGAAATCAGTAGACTACAGTTAAATTGCAGTATATTCAGTCAAATACAGTCATTTGCATTTAGTGACTTGGGTTCTTACAGGAGGTCTTCCTCTATTGTTCATTAAATGCAAGAAACAGACTCATTTTAGCAACGCCTTGCAGCTCGCATTTGATTTCATTTCTGTCTTGAATTATAATTGTGATTGCTGTTTGCTAACACTGAAAAGTGTTTTGAGTAAAAAAGTTTGGACAAAATGAAAATCCCTTTCTAGTATATTATGTTTTCAAGAACAAGTTCTTGTTCAGTGCTGTGGTCAAACGAAGCAACGAAATTGGTTTCTAAGGTCTGGTGCCATGGCCAATCTTATAATCTACGTTACGCACTCCATACACTGGGTGCTGTGTGTAGAGAGTGTGTGAAGGACTCACTACCTCTGGTCTTGTGAATGGAAAGGTAGGGAATGGAATTGTCCCTGGAATGCTGTCAAGGATTCTGTCTCCGACTTCAGTGTGTAATACTTCACACAGAGCTGCAGACGAGTCTCAAACAAGTGAGTTGGAGGCTTTTGGAAGCGCCTCCAGAGGCTTTCACTTAGCCTGGAAAGTTGGTATGAGTGACAGTGAGAACAGTGCTGGCTTTATTAAGCAGAGCACTGCCTAAGCCCCAAACATCAGTCAGTAAATCTTACCTTAGAAGAAGACTTACATAGGACTCCTAGGATTGTGTTGAATATACAATTAATCTAGGAAAAAAGTTAACAAAATGGCATACCACAAAAATATCCATTAGTCACAGAAAGCTATGAAGACACCCTAGCGGACCTAATGGTAATCAGATATGGATGGGATGGTAGTCCAAATTCTCTAGGGGTAAAAAAAACCAGCAGCATACATAACAAGAGATGACATCAAAAAATTGTACACATTGATCATGTTAAATTCATTGAATCAAGCAGGGGAAATTATCAAGTCCATACTGTCATCAGTGTAAACCAGTGACCATCAGTGCTTAGGAAAGAATCCATGTTAGATTGTATATGAAAAAAAATGAAGTTAACAACTACACATTTCTAATGATGGATGCAATTATAAGAACACCTTTATATTGCAGTGGATGAGATCAAAAGTTTGGTGATAAATGCTAAAAATATAGAAAGTATCAGAGTACTTTAAAACTGATTTATACAGTTCAAAATACAGATATATATTTTTTAAATGGATTATAAAATGCCTCTTTTTTCATTCTGCAGTTCTGAAATCCAAGGAAAAAGAAACATAAAAATAAAAGTTGTGAAAATAAATAAAACTTTACATTATTTTTAACTCAATGTGGTATTGAAACCAGTTAACTTACAAGTAGTTCAGACAGGACATGAACATGGTTGATAAATATTTAGGTGGAGAAAATAACTAAAAGTCATTAAATTATGATCAGAAAAATACATTTTATCTAGTTTAGATCAAGTTTCATATGTAAGTAAGTTTTCCCAGTTGTGCTCTCCCTCTATTTGAAGTATCTTATGCTACTACTTTAAGGATGGGATAAGAGGAAGGCTGTGCAGAAATATCTGATTTGGAAAGATAATCTCTATAGGAGATCAGGAGGAAATATAATATCTCTTTAGATAACATCTTGAAATGTCATCTATGTTTTTCTAATTTCCTGTAGCTTCTACAGCAGCATATAAATCAGAGTTGTCAACGCTGAATTGTCTAATCATCTTTGCCTGTCTACTTTTAGGCAACACTTGCTAATGGTTTACTCACTGAAACATCATGTTGCTTTCCAAATTTAAAAAGCTAAGAATACTATTGAAATAATGACTAAAATAACACTAAAGAGCACTACTGTCTCTTTCTCCTAGTTCAATGAATGACAAAGATTTGTTTTATAAATAACAGGAAACACCCTATACAGGTATTTTTGCAGGATCTTTGAAGCAGATGTTATCTCCTCTAGGAAAAAAAAAAAAAAAAGAAAATTAGCAATTTTTATATGACAATAGTTGCTTGTTCATCTGTTTTTTTTTTTTTTTTGTTTAGAGACTGTAGAAGATATGTTTGCCTTTAAACCTTATATCAGAGGAGATTAAAATCTGGGTTTGGAAATCTGGGGAAAGGTGAAAGGCTATTTTGAGTGGAACCACTTAAACAAAACACTTGCATTTAGAAGAAAAACTATCAGCATAAATCCACTTTATTGCATACAATGCACCTGCAGTGCTTCCCATTAAATAAGAGGAAACAAAATTTACTTAAGAGAGGAATATCTAGCCGTGCACTATCCCACAGCTGTGAAAGTCATAGCTGCAATTTGCTCTTGTTTCTGTGGGATTTGCATTTATGTGACCCATGGACAAAAAATCACCCTCGGTGCCATGCTCAGGAGCATTTGATTACAGAAAAAGTAATTTTAAAAAAATATTTTTGGAACAAATTCTGCGTCAATCATGTGATTTACATATTGCTGTGTCAGTCACAATGGAAAAATATTAATATCTTGCCTTCTGAAGCAGAAAAGTAGAAACTATGGTGACAGTAGCAATGCCTTGCAAACAGAACCTCATGTTGATTGCCATGATTATGCTACACATTAATCTACAAAACTTCATTATTCTTTTGCCTTATGCTGGTTAAGCAGGATCTATTGGTGAGATTATGCTCACACAAGTAGAAAGATAATAATGCCATATAATTATTGCCACACTTTTAATAACTCTTCTTTGTCCCTCATGGATATATGGCAAGAATAGAATACTATTTCCATTCTATTCATTTCAGTATTGTTTCTGATATAAGATTTTGTCTAATCCCACACAGATATTCTTATGCAATTATGTGATGTAATTTTACTTATTAAACATTCTGCTTGTACAGCTGTTAGATAACCAAAAGACAAGCTTCATATTAAATTGCTGTACTTGGAACCTTCTTAAAACTGGTGATAAACCTAAAATCTTGCAATACATCTTTTTTAACATGAGACTAGTTTTAACTGAAAGCAGTCTTCAAAGCATATACTTTGATGACTTTGCATAGGCCCTATTTAGAAAGAGGCTTGATATATCTGTGGAAGGATATGAGTCAATACATAAAACTCAAAGCCAAATGAGAACTAAAGCTGAATAAATTAATAAAAAATGAATTTGTTTTGAATTAAATCCGTTGTATCTGAAACACTTGGTCTATGTCTGACTGGGCTAGTTGTCTCTCATATCAGCCTGCATGATCCTTTGTATTTGTGGCTAAAATAGTGTTGGTAACACATCAATGTTTTGATGCTTACAAACAGTACTTATACAGTGTTAAGGCTTTCTCTTTTTCTTACTCTTCTTCCTGCCTATCAAGCATGAGTGGGTAAAAGTTTGGCAAGAAACATAGCTGGGAGAAATAACCCAAACTGGCCAAAGGAACATTTAATATCATGTGATGTCATCATCACAAAGAGTTGGAGTAAGAATGTTTTGGCTTTCAAGGTGGCCATTGCTTGGAGACTGGCTAGATGTTAGTCTGATTTCTTTTGTTCCATCTGTTTGGTGTCTGTACCCTTCCCTCTCCCCGTTTCCTTTCACATATTAATCCATTTTTATCTCAAATCATGTGTTTTCTCACTTTTGTTCTTCTGTTTTCTTCCCTGATCCCACTAAGGGTGAGGGAGTGAGCAAATGGCTCTGTAGAAACTCAGCTACTGGTTGGCATCCACCCATCACAACACTGTTGAATAATACACCATTTGTAATCTACATTATTCTGCAATCCTGGTGACTAATAAATTTTATATTAACTAATCTGAATAATTCTAGCTACCACAGCTGTGTGGCCTCAGAAATTCAAAACAAATATTTAATAGAAACAAAGATGAGGGAACAGAGATTAACCTTAACTGCTGAGAACATATAGAGCCCCAGGTAAAAAGTATAAAAGTACTGATAAAGCATATCTGACTAAATTAATATAAATTATCAACATGCAAAGATTAATATGTCATTAAAGAATAATAAGAAAGAAGTATAATTTGGTTTTTAAAAGATTTTTTTATATTTTGCTTAAGCTGCTGAAGTCACAGTGTTATATCTGAAATCAGAATTTTTTTTCTTGAAATAAGTAGAATGTTTGAATGAAAAAAATTTATATGATTTGGGTTCTGGTGTGATGATGCTATTCTTGCACTGGTTTAGTCAAGGTTATATTTACCAGGTAATTAAAATATGCAAATTTAATATAATTCCACTTTGCCTTTCTCCCTTTGTATCATAAAAAAATTCCAGATTTGAAATATTACTGATTAACTGAAGATGGCATTACACTATCCTACTTAAAATCTTTTGCTTGCCTCTTAACTTGGTTTTGCTACTCATTTATCACTATTATCTTGTTATGTCATTTTTTCTCCTTAAATAAATTAACGTGTTTGACATAAGAATTTTGCTTAAATTTGTGTGACATCAAGATACAAATGATCTTGTAACATTTTTCTTTAATTTCCTCTGATGTGCCATTAGCTCTTCCTCTATATCTCTAAATGCTTGATCCTGTCTTTCATTTACCCTAAATTTTCAAAGTAAAGTCAAAGTCAACTAGATCTAATTAGCAACCATTTGAAAGTTGCCTTGAGGTAGCAACCATGGTGGCATCTAACCTGAGCTTCTTACATGAGTACTCAGAGTACACTCTGCCATCACTCTCAAACCAGGACAGGAAAACTGCTCCAGATTTCTGGAAGTGGTTGTGCCCCATGCTGGGCTTTTCTGAAAAGCTGTGAGTTTTCTGTGGTTGAACTTAGATGTTACACTTCAAAAGTACCAATGGTACAATTTAGCCAATAAATTACATGGAGGAAATAATAAATAGCCACATATTCAGCTGACCTGTATTTTGGAAAAAGCAGAATACTCTGAATTGGCACTGACATTACAATAAAATATCTGTCTGCTTCTTCCCAGGGAAATATATTGGCATGAGTGTCCTCCAATTAATCTCTCTCCATGGAAGTATAACTTACTATGAAGAATCTCTGAGGCGATATTGTAAATCGGACAGAAAGAAATTAAGATTTCTGAGAAATAAATTTAACTGATTAATACAGTTCTCCTTGAGATGTGTAAGGGCAGTGTGTGTGAGAAATACATGAATTCCATTATCTCTGTGGATTTTATGCAATCCTCATAGTTTACAGATAAGCACATATACCATAGACATAACCGATTAATTAATTCTTCATAGTGCGTTTGCCCTTGGAATCTTCCTATAGATACTAATATAGGAGCAAAAACTCTGTTAGCCACGCCCATGGTCACTGTCTCCCTCAGCATCTCATGGACAGTAGAGCAGGCACAGTCAAACTGGCATCCTGAGTGAGTCTGTCTGAGCAGGTTGTGAGGTGCAGACCCTTTGTGGGTCACACAGTTGAGGAGGGCAAGAACCTACATAAGGGTGTACAGTCCTGAATTACTGATTTTTTCATCTGCCCTCAGTGCCAAAAATGAGACAAGGTAGTGTCTGTTGTTCCTAGAGACAGTAACCATACAAAACTCTAAAGAGTTGTCCATCCCCAACCATCCTCTGCTCTGAAGTTCTCTGACTCTTAATATCCTTCCTTATCATATATCAAAACAAAACCAAGCAAGACACCTGTAGCAAAATACCTCAGCTTGTGGTTTCTTTGTGGCCTGTTATATTTTCTTCCATTAATCCATCTTTTTGTCCCCTTCTATTTCCTTCTGCCTCTGTCATCTCTGTGTTTATGTACATACAAATTCAATAGTGGGCTACAAAGGCAAGCTCTGGCTTAACCAATTGTAAAGGCTTACCATAAGAGAGTATCTCAGTGCTCTTGGTTTCATCATGTTCTGATACAGACTGTACATTGATATAAGCAGACCATCTTCTCACAGTGGAAATGCCACAGGGGTAGACAGCCACCTATTATCAGTTCCATCTTCCATCTCAGTTGATGTGCCTGTGTGATTTAACATCTGTTTTAAAAATCAGTGTGGTGCCTAACACTTCCCAGGTGAAGTCTGACTCACTGATAAGGTCACTTGCACCTCAGCAACTTCTGGACATTGGATACGAGTGCCTCCCCAGAGCCCCACATCAGTGGGGGCGTGTTGAGAATAAACAGCCAGAGCTGAAAGGGATGGCAACACAAAGGAGCACAGCACTGATGTTCCTGACAAGGATATTAATCATGAGGATCAACATCAGGAAATGCTGGAAAAAGTCAAAAGAAATCAGGCATAAAGGAACAGTTTGATAGATTTATCTTCTCCTTTAGAAAAAAGAACAGGGAATTAAAAAACAGGTAAGGCATTTTATGATAGCTGAACTTTCCATCAGAGCTAAATTTTTAAAAAATATATACCCAAAAGGAATATTCAAATTTTACTTAAAACTTTAAACATGTACTTAATTTTCTTCTGGAGTCCCCAGTGTGATGGAGTGAAATGGCCATTTTTACCTATCATATTTTTGCAGTTTAACCCCAGGTGGGCATCTTAGTCCCACAGAAGAACTCTTCAATGCTCATTCTTCAGTGGGATGAGGAGAGAAACAGAAGCTTAAAGTGAAAAAATTCATGAGTGGCATTAAAGACAGATTTATAGGTAAAGCAAAAGCTGTGCACACAAGCAAAGAAAAATCAGCAATTCATTCACCACTTCCCAAAGGCAGGCAGTTCAGCAATCTCCAGGAAAGCTGGGCTCCATCCTGCGTAACAATGACTTGCCAAGACAAACACCAAAATTGCAAATGTGTCTCCCTCTTTCTTCTCCTTCTCCAGCTTTTATTGCTGAGCATGATGCCGTGTGGTCTGGGGTATCCTGCTGGGCAGCTGGGGTCAGCTCTCCTGGCTCTGTGCCCTCCCAGCTTCTTGGGCACTCCCAGATCACTCGTGGGTGGTGCAAAAAGTGAAAAAAAGCCTTGGCCCTGTGTGAGCACTGCTCAGCAGAACCTAAAACATCCATATTACCAAATTATAAAAACAGCATCAAAGCAGCTACCATGAAGAAATTAACTTTATCACCACTAAAAACACATGCAAATTTTTTTTTTTGTATTATTCTGATTCTGATTTTTCCCATAGAGGTTTACATATAAATTCTACAACCTGAGGAGCATCTGAAAATCTCAAAGCTGGTAATGATGGAACACTTTGAAAAGGAAATATGGTATTTTTATTTAATTTTTTTCTTATTTGAAAATTATTCAACATACCTCATGGAAAAACTGAAAATAAGTCTTGCTTAACACAGTGGAGTAAGGAAAACTAGGACAAAAACCTGAAGCATAAGCATTTTCTCCAAAATTAAACATACATACTTCACACTTGATCACTCAAATCCTGAAAGTCCTTCAATCACACAGAATATTTCAAGAGCTGAGTATGCAGAGTACCTAAAGGATTTCTCTCTATACCATTTTTGTGCTTATCCCCAACTTTTCTTTTTAATATTTTTTTCTTAAGAAAATGTGCAAATTTTTTTGTGCAGATACAAAATTATAAATTGAATATTTCAGCTACAGTTTTAAAAATATTCCTTTTGTATCTGAGCAGGCTGACAGTACAGTGTTTCATGTATTTGCACATCTTTGCAAATCTTTACTTGTTATTTCTCATTATCCACTCATAAAACAGAAATGCATAAACGGTTTGATGAAAGGAGAACAACTCAAACAAGAGATTTATGTCATTATCACAAATTATTCTCAGCATTATAAAGGGAATAATGATGAGAAAAAGAAGAAAAAAGCAAAGAACAGACCTAATAAACTGTACTCTATCTGTGGTTCATTTGTGTATAGTAAAGAAAAGGTAAAACATACATTAGATATCACATATTTATTTGGTAAGGATAAATAAAATAGGATTAGTATTTTTGAAAGTATTTTAGCATACAGAGATGAAAACTATTTAAGTGCTTTCACTGTTTTTCTAACATAAAAATTATGCATATTTTTATCTTCAGTTTGAAATAAAATAGTGGTAGAGAAAAACACTTAATCTAGGCAATTATTGAATTACAGTTAAATCAGAAAGTAAACAGTCATGCTTTTTTTCCCACAAATCTCACAGCAACAAAGACTGGCAAAGGCTAGGTTCAAGTTAGAATCATATAAAGTAGTCCTTAGTACTTGTGTTCAGCTCACTTTTTCCGTTTGACCATTTCAGTTTTTAAAAAAAAATTTAATTAAATTTTTAATCTGCTGTAAGAATGTTAATTGTTATTATCTCATGAGGGCTGAATGACTTTGGATATAGGAGCATCTATCTGCAGGGTGAGTAAACAGCAGCTAATAAGTAATCATTATCGTGTTTGGATTTAATTTAAAGTTTTTTTCTTTGTTTTCTTTCTGTCTCTACAGGGTGGAGAAGGAACATCTGCCTAGGAAGGAGCATTCAGAGCAATTTCTAAAAATTCTCTACTTCATTCTGGAAACATTGTTATGAAGTATTGTTATGCTAAGATGTTTCAGAGCTGTAAACTGGGAGGCAATCGCATCTCAGAAATTTGTTTTACTTCTCTGAGTCTTCATTCTCTTAACAGAAAATGTCTTCGTTATGTGTACAAAAATAATTGCTAAAATTAGGATGCATCTGTACTGAGTCTGTCTGAGATGGACTTAACTTTCCCCACAGCAGCCCTCAGGGTGCTGTGCTTTTCACTGGTGGCTAGAAGGGTGTTGAGAACACACCAGAGCTTAGGCTGCTGCTGAGCAGGGCTCACACAGCACCAGGAATGACTCTCCAACATTCCCCCTCATCAGCAGAGGGTGGGAAAGATCCTAGGAGAGGACACTGCCAGGGCAAGTGGCCCAATCTGACCAGAGATATTCCACACCAAGTGATGTCTGCTCAGATATAAATGCTGAGAAAGGAGGAGGAGAGGGGTGCAAATCTGCTGTAATGACATTTGCCTTCTGTAGCAGCCACTACACGGCTGAAGTCCTGCTTCTCAGGAAGTGGCTGGGCATCACCTCCTGATGGGAGGTACAGAATTTTCCTTTCCTTCCACCTTTTCTTTTGTTTTTAAAACTGTCTTTATCTTCACCCATGAGGACTGTTTTTTTTTTTTCTTATTTTTTCCCCCCCATTCTTCTGCTGAATGATAGAATGGCTTGGTGGACACCTGATATCCAGCCAACATCAGCCCACCATACCATCAAACTCCTTTACTGTTTTTGACAGTTTCTCACCTCCCATGTTTATAAAAATGTAGGATTAAATTTTAAAGGATGTGTTTTAACACAAGAAGATATTTTTATTTATTATTATTATTATTATTATTATTATTATTATTATTATTATATTACTGAATTTGACTTTGTATTATCATGGTCCTGCTCTGATTAACTTCCTATTGATTGACATTGCCTGCACAGTATCCAACTTATTTTCTATTTTGGTCATCTATCTCACTTTAGAAAAATGTCCTAAATGTGTGTATTTTTATTGCCAATGTATTAATGTAACTTGTCTCAGATCAGTTATCAACATCTGTGTGTGATATTAATGATGGCTTACTTTGCTCTTTTTATTAGCAAGCAAATTAAAAAATCTCAAAACAACAAAACAAAAACAAAACCAATAAAGAAAAGACCCAACAAAAATGTGTTCAAGTCCAGTATTACCATACATCCCTTTTCCCAACTCACTCTTAGTCATGTCTGGAAAGTTAAGATGCTGTACAGACATCACCTCATTGACTAAGGATAAGGAAATTTCAAGCTTACAGAAACCAATGGGGAACTCAGACAAGAGGTGGTACTGCTACCTGGGAATGTCCTTTTCCTAAACATGAAGTCTGATTTTTCGTAATTAATCTACATGTGATCTTGGATTACAATTACAAAATTCCTACTTTTTTTTTTTTTTCTTATTTTTTCCCCCCCATTCTTCTGCTGAATGATAGAATGGCTTGGTGGACACCTGATATCCAGCCAACATCAGCCCACCATACCATCAAACTCCTTTACTGTTTTTGACAGTTTCTCACCTCCCATGTTTATAAAAATGTAGGATTAAATTTTAAAGGATGTGTTTTAACACAAGAAGATATTTTTATTTATTATTATTATTANTTAAAATCTTAGAATACTTGCTCTCTAATAATAAACAGACACAATCCCTTCTAATACTGATTCCTTGCTTGATATTGATAGGAGACAAAATTAGACTTGATCATTGTTTGCAATGATTTTGTTGCAAACATATCTGAAAGCAAACTGAGAAGGCTGTGTTCCCTCCAGGAATTTCTTATCAACCTTTTATGTGAAATATGTAGCAGATGAGTAAGGAACCACCTGACTACATGTGGAGAATAAGGAAACTTCTAACTACAAGGAGATCTGCAAAGCAGTTCCACACCATTAAGAATCTGACCGCTGGGATTATCAGGTATATAAAAATGAAGATGCTCTGGTCTGCCATAAGCACAGACACACAAAAGCATAGACCTTTATGACAAAGGTATATGGAATAGAATAGCAAGATTATCAGGATATTCTACAGAACTGACAGAGTCACCAAGTGACAGATTACACTTAAATTGCAATAGCTTGAAAATATGGAAGAGCCCCAACAAGACTCTGTTTGCACAATTTCTCAATAAACTGCTAGTCTAATTATATATAGGATAGTATGAGCTAATACACTTCTATCACACTTAGCAATGAAAATTCAACATTCAAATGTTAACTGCATCTAACACTGCATTTAGATTGTCCTTTAAAATCCATTTTCTACAGCATTGATTTTACAACTAATAATTATTTTTTTGTCTCTTGTTACCAGCTCACCATAATTAGAGGCAATAGAAATAAAAATTAAAATTACATGTAAATGTTGAAGTAGTGCTTTGCTGCCAACACTCATACTAAGAAGGCCAATTTACTAGCTGTTACCTCAGTAAATAATTATTTGTGCATAATCAAACAATATCTTAAGATGTTGCAACTAATTCTCAATTAGTTTCTTGAGCATTTCCTTTCAATGTCTGAAAAATACAAATCAATTTCCAGCCTACTTTGCAAGGTGGGAAAATAAATAGCCTGGCAGCAGATTCTCCTATCTGAACAGAGATTTTCTAGAGATGATCTCAGAAACTACAGAAAGATACCATGCATGTACCCTGTCCTCAGCATTAAAATGTCCCATAGTCCGTTGGCCTATAGAGGTACTTCAGTGACTTGTTTGTGCTGCAGTGACTCCCTGTGGTCTAAGTCACAGCAAAGCAATGTCACTGAACAGTCATTAAAATTTAACTAAAACCTATTGCTTGATTTTGACTACAACAGAGTTAACTTTCTTCCTAGTAGTTTGTACGGGGCTATGGTTTGGGTTTGTGACAAAAACAGTGTTGGGAACACAGGGATGTTTTAGTTACTGCTGAGCAATGCTCATACAGAGTAAAATGTGGAGGGAAATAACAAAACATAAATGCATATGCACATTTTCAGTGTGAAGTTTTAGGTCTTTATACAGAAAAATGTCACCAAAGAGCAATGTAAAACATTACTTGCTTTTAACTTTGTAGGGTTTTTTTGTTCTTTCAGAATGCACACCCATCTCTTGCAGCATTTAGCATGCAAAATGCAGAAAGGAATATATACAAGGTAGAATGCTAACAACAATATCCTGTGTTAAACTCTAACCCTTTGCAAGATTGTTACATATGCTTTAGTTGTTTGAAATATGTGAGCATGAAAGCAGGAAGGAAAGAACAAGGTTTATTTTTGGTATGTACAGGGCTAATAACAAGCTGCCAAATGTTTAACAATTTTAAGGACATGAAGGTGTTACATGCCAGTTTTTCAAAGATCCATCAGAAAATGCTCTGTGATAGACAGAAACGGAATGTGTTTATCTATTTTGTGTTAAAGGTGTTGACCTAGTGAAAGGCATTTTTATTGCCTTTTTTTCTTGTGGATGAGGAGTTTGTAGTATGCTTGCAGCATCAGTAGACAAGCTCCCTGTTGAATTTATTTTGTAATTATTACTGGAGCAAACAGAAGCCTTTTTTTCTGTTCTTCGTAGCAGAAAATTAAACAATGTCACAATTTTGAATGGGTATGAACTGACATTTTACCAGTGGCTTTTAGAATGTAATCATTTAGGCAAAAAAATATTGCTAACATTTTTCATAAAATTTACTAAAATAAAATTGCACTGAAATCTTGAAACTGGATTCTGCATATCAATAAATGCACATCTAGAGAAAAAATATTAATTCAAAAATAAGTTTATGTTTTTCTATCTATATGCCTATCCACTGTAATGACAGAAAAGAGTGAGTTATTTATATACTTTTTATGTTTTGTTTATATATAGCTATCAGACATTTTCTTGCAGTTTCTGCAACAAGCCATTATTACTAGGCTAATTTCTTGCAAGTGTCACAGAAACATTGATGAATGAACTATTAGTCCCATTTGGAGGTTGGATCTCCTGTTATATAACGATTTTTTTTAAAATACAAAATTGATGAAATATTTCTGTTATATTTTCTGTTCAGTTTTCAGAGTCAAATGCTATAACCATCATACCCACTTCAGATACTTGCACTTTCTCACTTAGCCTAGTTTTTAACTGTTAAGGTCTTCTTAATGGACTCATGGTTGCTAGTATTAAAGCACCAGTACAACTTTCCATCCACCAGTTTATCGTTTATATTGTTAACGAACAATTGGACTGTCCAGGAAGGTAACGGTTTAAATGGAATTGAACATGCCAGGCAAAGAATAAGACAAGAAAAACACACAAGATCAAACTGGTGAAGATTTAGAAGGACAAGCCTGAGTGCTGGAGAACAAAAGGAAGTGCATTGAAAACAAATCTGATCAGAGGTGACAGGCTGAGACTTTGTTGTGGAAAGTATGAAGTTTAGAAGAAGAAACTGAAAGACAAAAGCAATCTTGTAGGATTGCAAAAGAATCCAACAAACCAATCAACCAAACAAAATCCCAAAAACATCATAAAAGTATTCATAACAAAATTGTGGTAAGGAGGTCATAAAATTAAGATCTATTTAATCCTTTATTAAATCTGACTGAAGTGGAAGAGACACTTCTGACAGATTTTGGCATCCTGACAGTACCATGCTAATTCCATACACATCCATCCAATTTCACTGATTGATGTTTTCTTCTACATTGTAACTGTCTAATATACTGTTTATCATACAAAATTTAACTTTTGTTTTAGGTTAGAAATATTAAAGTACAAGTTCTTACAGAATCAACTGCTGTTATCCAAATACACCAAAGCATTTCTATTGTTCTTTCTTATTTGTGGAACACTTGTGTGCCTTCAAAAATTTAAATTTATGAGGACACTTCTTATACACAGTTTTGTACAAGCCAGTTCCTTTAAGTTCCTTTACCACTGATCATGGAATCACAGGATGATCTGGGTTAGATGGGACCTTAAAGATTATCTAGTTCTAACCCCTCTGCCATGGGCAGAGACATCTTCTGCTAGGTCAGGTTACTCAAAATCCCATCCAATCTGGCCTTGGAAACTTCCAGGGATCTCCATAAACTACTTTTTAAATTCTCTTTACAAGAAGTGGAACTTTTCTTTCCTGTCTCTCCTGACTAGATGTTGTATAAAAAGGAAGGCATGTCAAGATATTTTGTGTTGTCCTTCTGGAATGTGGTCTTGGTCTACTTTGTATGGAGAGTTGTTTATATTTTTGTGTTTCTTCAGCTAAAATTTTGGGACACCAATATACGTGCAGAATCTAGGAATAGAAGAGTGGTTATAAAGAAATTATTGACATTCTCTTACTTCTTTGTTTTGGAGAAAATATCTCACTTGGAGTTTTACTTTGAAATAGATTCTTCAAACAACTTACATAGAAGAAAGGAAATTGTATTTTACATTTGATATGTAAACTGGAAGAGCACACTGCCAAATTTTTCTGCAAAATAATTTGACCACTTTTGACTGCATAAAGAAATTTGGAGGCAAGGGAATCTCCACAGAGAAAGACAAAAGGGTTTAATATTTACAAGAGAAGTTCAACAAAACATGGAGAGTGTTCAGAGGGATCCACATTCTTATTATACTTGTTTGGATGAGAACAAAAGGAATAGATAGAGAGGGAGGGAAGGAGGGAGGAAGAGAGAAGTGACAATGCTTGAAAATTGCAGTTTATATCATTCAATAAAGGCAAAAGAGCACCAAGGACATTACACAGTGTCCTAAAAGGGTCACATAGTGCGTGTCCAGCAGAGGGAGATTTATTCGACCTACAGAATTAGGTCAAATAAACATCTACTACTAAACATCACCCTTTTTTAAAAAAAAGAAAAAGTTTGTGTGTTTGCATATGTTAGGATGCCCTTGAATTCAGTCAGCTGTGAAAGCTTTTCAAGATCCATCCAGCTGTGAATGCCAAAAAGGCAAATTTTGATTCCAGTGTATAATTTTGACTCTCCTTTGGAGTTGTACCCATCCTCAAACTAGAATAACACCATATAGTATAACATAAGGCTTTTTGCTGCAATCCATGTCAAATTCTATTCAGAGAAAATTAAGAGAAAAAATAAATTATGATGTATATTAATAACTTTCTGTGGTGAAGAATATGTAACATTCACCTTATTATAATTAAAAACAGTTAATTATTTTATTTTCAACAGAAAATCTTCCTCTTTCTGGGAAAAAAGATTGTTTTAACTAGAATAATGAACTATTTTCTATATCCAGAAAAAACATGGAAATCGGTGAGGCTCTACAGAAATTGAGGCTTCATGCCAAGCTCCTGCTCCTTGGACTGGGTGACAAATTGATCTGAAAAAAAACCAAGACCCTCTCTTTTTCTTTCCTATAATTTCCTTACTGTACTGTCATTACACAAGTATTAATGGGAATGGAGGACAATATTAAAGCAAATTATATATGCAGAAATACATTTAAATAAATGTATTTAAATAAATGTATTTAAATAAATATATTAAATCATTAGAAGCTGAAGAAAAAATTTAAATGTTTTGGTTAGATGGACTTTCTATGAGAAATGTGCAAATGGAAAAAATATTGTTTTTTGGGATGAATGTGTAAAGCCTTGAAGAAGAACTCATTACTTAAAGGCAAATAAATGTCTTTTATCTTGTAACTCAACTAAGATTAATGATTTTCAGTCAGTTGTTCTGAGGTAGTTTCTTTATATGAAGCCTTAATAAGCTGGAAAAATGTGGTTTCATGCAAGTGACTCACAGGGCTTTCTTTGAAATAGAAGGAAAAAAAGCTCTAAGTTGTGTAATAGCATCAAGGGACACCTTTTCTTTACTTTAGAGAATACTTTATTCAAGATGAATAGTAACAACTTAGCAGAATATAAGCAACTTGTCTTCTTGATAAGACTATGTAAAAATCCTTTTCTTAGGACAACAACCACTCTTCTTCACCTAGAAAATGTTCCCCAAGTGAGCCACTTGTGTTCTCCACAGTAAAGGCACCCTTTATGCCAATTGAAGCATTTTTGTCTGTCACCTCCTCAGCCTGTTCCTTCACATCATTCTCTATTTAGATCTTCCCACCATAGCCTCATATTAAAAAGTAAGGTTTTTTTTATAAGAGATTCCTAGATTTTTTTCTTTTTTTCAGTCTATGTATATGGCAAATTTAAAAACACAATGACCCATTAAAAATCACAATTAAACAGCTTAAGGCAGTATATCAGCTTCAAGCTTTTTTATGACCTACTGCTCTAAAAAATTGAAGAGTAAGCATGAAAAGAGATTGAAGGTTAAAGAATGACAATGTTTAATAGTCTGCTGTGAAAAATGCCTTAATCCTTGAGGCAGCATTTGTCTGTGCTGTGGAGGCCAGTGTGAGGACCTCTGTGCCTATTGAGCCCTGTGGTAAAATTACATGAAGCAGATGAAGGCATCAGTTAGAGAGACTTGGGTTGGGACAAAGAAAGGATCATGGCATGTGGGGCTGCACAGGGTCCAGTGGTGAATTGCTGTTACTGATTAAACTGGTAAATAATGAGCTCAAAATGTTTTGAGCAGCTGCTGGTGTCAGAGATCAGATTCATCCTCAGCAGGAAAGAAAGAAGGTAACAGAGTTTAAAGTGCTCTGGAACAGACCAGAGTCCCAAAGGATTACACCCCAAATGTTCTTGAACTGTAATCTAGTTCGTGCTGATTTGTTTTGGTTTTGGTTAGAATTGATTTCAAAAACATGTTAATTATTCATAGGCACTCAGAATTTATATAAATACTGTTGAGATAATGATGTTTTTATTAATCTACTTGCTTCAATTTAATCTGTTATTTGTCCTATGATTTTGGCCATGAAAATAATAATTAAACACAAATTCAAGAGCAGATTTGTAGGATATGGAAACAGACCTCTGACCGCAGGTTGTTTATTGGGGAATCACTCTGTAAAATACAGTGGGGGCATTTGCCCAAGGGTCATTAACACAATTAACACGGCAGACTACTGAGCTCTCATGGAGAGAAGCATGGTAAAGATAAAATGCCATTCTGAACAATGTTTCTGCTGTTCTTTGGATCATTTACAATCTTTCTGTTGTTTTATTATGCACTTGCATGCAGGTCACATTTATAAAAAGAAGCATCACTTACATGTCTCTGCTGGCCTGCCAGTACCTTTTGAATTTGTCAGTCATGTGTTGCAATCTCTTCTCCAGAGCTGTACTTAGAAATAATTTGTAAGCTGGGTGAAAGGAAAAGTTGAAATTAGGTGTGAACATTCTTTCTGAGAAAACACTCCAAGCTTTCACATGTGCTGCTGAAACCTTGATTATCCCTGCCTAATTTGGATTTCTCTGTTACACAGCAGAAGGAAGGAGTTGGGGCATTATGGTGGTGGAACTCATGTTTCTTATTTTAGCTGCTTTAAGATGGATTTAGAAAAAGAAATGAGGAAAAATGGAGATACCTAAAGTTAGCAGTTATTTAGGCATTTATTTTCCATAGTAAGCCTCTTGAAATGATGTAATTCTGTCAAAAATTGCTGGTATTTTTAAAGGCCTAAAATATTTACTCTGTGGCCTAGAACTGTAAGTTGATATCCTGTTGTTAATTGATTAAAGAAAAAACCCACAATTAATACTGGTTGGAACTATAATTATTCTTCAACTTTTCTTGGGATCTGCAATCTCTTTCACTATTATATTAAACAATTTTCTGTTATTGAATAATTTGCTATTATTTTCAAAAAAAGTCTATGGAAACATTAAATATTAAACTTTAAATACTTCACTGTTGTGAAATATTTGATGAATGCTGACATAGTGCATAAAATTACTGGCTATTGTTTCAGCTTTATTTTTGCATTATAATAATTTTGAAAATCAGTTTCTGGTAGCAATGCAATTCTGAATTCAGTTTTTATTTTCATGGTCAGTATTCTGTAGCTAAATGACACATTTTCTTTCTGAACATTTCTGTCATAGGAAAGAATTCATTATTATCAGAGCATAGCCTCTCTGCCAACATGCATTAGAGTGAAAAGTTTCCTACTTTATTCAAGTGCTTGTTAAACTTGTTGAAAGAGAGACTTTTTCCTGCATTGGGGTAGTAGAATGTGGTATGGTGTGCATGATGATAAAAGGAATTAATATATACATTTACTGTTTTAAGAAACTGACACTAAGTTCTGACAAAACCATTCTTTTGCTGTTTTAACTGCATTACAGAGGCTTTTGCCATGTAAGAAGAACAAGCAAGTATATTTTTTTTGGTGATTAGCTTTTTCCAAGATTTGATCTTCAGTAAAAATACTAGCTTTAAACTGAAACAGCCTCCTGGAATGTCAAAGATGTTTTTAGTTTCTAGGATTTGTATGCCTTCACAGCAAGAAAGGGACTGAAAACTCATTGGTGAAGTTAACACTGAGAAATAAGTAGTCATCAGAGAAAAATACTGATCCAGATCAGGACTGAACAGTATTCCAAGTATGTGGTATTTTATGCATTTTCAGTCTGAAAAACCCAGAACAGAACAGAATGGGACAGGAAGGATGGAATAAAATAGAATGGGACTGAATGTGATGACATCTTAAAAGAGGGACCACAAATCTATTGTTGGAGTAACTACCACAATTATTGCATAATGTTCTATGGCTTGTACTGTTCAGATGATCTTTTTTAATGTCTGGCCTTTTCTGATTGCAAAAAGCATGGATTTTCAGCATCTATAAGTCCATATATAACTGCTGTCATCAGTACTTTTACCTTGATTTATGCTGAACAAAGATCTGATTTGCTGAAACTAAAAGGTGTCTATGTTATTACAAGCCTCAAACCAGTCACTGATAGGTAACAGCATTCCTTTTCAACCCTGTGCCCATTTCAGAAATTTTTGCAATAAAAAAAATTTTCACAATAAGAACAAATTTTAATACTAATTAAAATGAATTAATGAGTCATAAATATTTTTAATTTGAATTTGAAATTAAGAAAAATGTTTTATTTTCCTCAAATCACAATATATATATCCAAGAAAAAACAATTTTCAGTGATTTTGTTTTTTTTCAGTCTAGCAATTGATCAAATTTTGAAAACTTCCCTGGAAGTTGTCAGTTGAAATAATTTCTCTTAATGCTGGCTGCTAAAGGACTTTTCCTTTAAAATATTACTCAGTGAAATTCTTAATATATCATGGTTATCTCATATGGACTTTATTTTTTGCGTCAAGCTTGATTGTATAGACATCATTCCTGAACTTAGAAATCTAGGTGGTTTAAAAACTACTATTTTTGAGAAGAGGGCATAAAACTGAGTTATCAGGGAGTACATGGAGGAAAATATGAAATTATGGAATTTTTTTATTTATTTATTTTCTCATTTATTGCTATTCTCCTGCAGTTCTGTATAAAACCATGCAAAAGAGGAAAAAAGTCACAAAGTGAATATTTCACTTGTATTTTCCTAATTTTTCTTTAACTATCAATATATTTTCTTAGCTTAATCAGGTTTGTCATGGCTTAATCTGAGCCAGCAATGAATTACAGGTGGGGAGGAGAATTGGAGAAGAAAAAAGTCAAACTCATGGCTTGATATAAGAATGGTTAATAATCTTTTAAAAATAAAATATAATGATAATATTTCTAACAGTAATGATAAGAAAAACAACAAAAAAAATCTCCCAACAAAACAACAAAATAACAATAGTAATAATACAAATTGTAATGAGAAGGTGGTGATGGCAAATAAACACCAAGAGAAAGAGCTGCTCACCGTTTGCTGAGCAAACCCCAGTCCACCTCTGACCACCCCCAGACAATCCTGCCAGAGTTTATGGTGAGCATGCTGTTCTGTGGTGTGGAATGTCCCTTTGACTAGCTCAGTCCCCTGTCCTGGCTATGCTGTGTCCTGGTTTCTTGTGCACCTGCACGGGCAGAGCACGGGAAACTGAGAAGTCCTTGAGTAGGCACTGCTGAGCCACAACTAAAGTAGCAGTGGGTTACCAACATTATTCTTGTATTAAGTTCAAAGCACAGCACTGTACCAGCTACTAAAAAGAAACTAGGACAAAGTTATTTAGGACTCATTTTATTTTAAGGACTATTGACTAATTCCGTAGGGTTTTAATAAATGTCAGGCGGTTGTAGATAAATGGATTTTAGCTTAATGAAATATAGATATGGGCAAAGGCATTTTTGGTGTATGACCCATTATTGATGGAAGTTAAAGGCATAGCACATTCTGTTACGTGACATGTGTCTACTAAGGTATAGCATGTTAAATAATAAAAAAAAGCCAGTTTACAATCTGTCAGTCACTTCCCTGAGAGGTGCACCAGTCTTCACAGAATGCTGACTTCTACTAATGTGATAGTACTATGTACTGTATCTGGGTTACAGCTACCCAAGTTCTTATCTGTCAGAAATATCATACAGGTAAGGCAAATTATTATTATAGTTCTTGGTTTTCTACTATATATATATGTGTGTGTTTGGAAAACAAATAGTCAAAAAGAGGTATATGTATCATTTCTTGTCAGTAACTATGAAACTACACACTCTAAAATTAAATAACAAGACTGCCAGGATGAAACATATGGTAGACAGAAATTATATAAGTAGAAACTATCTTTATACATAGATGTTGGTTAAAAATATTTTATGGTTTATAGCAAGATAGATATAGAATTGTACGTATGGTCAGATTACATTTATTAATTCACCATGCATATACAAAACTTTGTGGGGGATAAGGGACTGTGAGCTGGTCTTGTAGCTAAGATCACAGCTGAGCCAATGGTTTGTAGTCTGTCTTTTATTAATTCTCTATAGCAAAAGATTGCAATACAGAAATTTCTAGTCTCCCTTCTCATTTGCCTCAAAATTTCTTCCAAATGAAAAAAAATAATTCCAGCAAGCCATTCATCACAGATTCAAACTTTTTAAAAAGGCCTTGTTCACATCTGTAGTTGGAGGCATTAACCTCACTCACCTTCACTGGCCTAGCATTTGAAAGAAAGGCAATATCTGGTGCTGCTCCTGTAGCTCATATGACTTTGCTTTATTTGCTGGAGCTCAGATTGGAGTAACATGAAGAATCAGGACACAATAAAGAGCATAAGAGTTCTTCAGGAAATGCAGCCAAGTCAAATTCATAAAGGTCATGCTCATTTATTATTTAGCTTATCACTAGGAAGCTCATATGAGAAAAGCTTCTTAGAATTTGTAAACATTACACTACCTTTATTAGTCTGATCCTCAGGGAGCAATGCTGTGGAACTGATGTGGAAGAAATATGTACATAACTAGAAATACAGGTGTTAATAATATTCTGCACTGATATGGGGGTGGATGGAGCAGTTAAAAACACATTACTGACTTCACTGGCCATGAATAAATGTCTACAAGATTATTCCATGGAAACACTAAAATAAATCATTGGGGCATAAGAACAGGAATTATTTCCTGGGGGAAGAGATAGTTAAGTCTGCAGAAAGCTTACTAAAAATGTGGATGCTTTAATAAAACAGAGAGAGAAAGAGAGAAAGAAATAGGGAGAAAATGCTGGCATAGTTTTAAAGACTAGAAATATAAAAAAAGACTTGGTGAAAAAAAGGTATGTGTCTTGGACAAACTGTAACTGTCCATTACATTGAAGAAAATATAGAATAATCACAAAGAAATTCATATTAAGAGAGAAAAATATTGCATTATAATAGGGTAAAAGGACAGATTAGTCATTCTTTTAGTCATTCATCCTGTAGAAACCAAATTAATCTCAAAACGGAGAGTACATAGTGTGACTGGATACAATATATTTGACTGGGATACATAGATCTCAAAGAATGAGAAGGTTGAAAAAGCAATGGGATACAAATTATCAGTATAGTGATATTCATATGGATTTTCTGAAATTAGTTTTGAAACAGTCACAAAGTCTGTGCTGCTGTTAAAAAGCTGCTCAGGGTGCATCTGCTCTTCTCAGGTAAGTCTGCATGTCTAAAATAATTCAGAGAGTTTTCAGGGCTGTGATGTTTAAACTTCAGAATGGTGAAAATCCATTTTTTTTGGAGACGCTCCGAGATGTAGTGAACAACAGCAAGAATTTGTTGCAAATCACAAAAAGTTTGGTCTCCTAGCCTTATATACTACAACTTGCTGTGACATCCCTCCACAGAATTTTGTGTTGACAGTCTGCACTACTCAATGGACTTTTGTATTCTTGATACTATGAAGTTATTGTTTGAGGTAAGTAGATCTTGTGTGATGTGACCCAGCCTTGCACAAGGACTGCAAGGAAATCACAGGACATCACCAGTGTCCTTTCCATTTGCACCAATTAAAGAAGGAATTTGCAATGGGAATTTTCATTGTTCTAAGAGAAATCTGCCAGGGTTGCTTGAGGAAGCAGCTCTAGTATTGCACAGGGAGATGCCTCAAAGGGATCTTTCCAATTGCAAGTTTGCTGGATTCCAACAAATCAGAAAGATAAGCCACAGGAAAATTCCACTGGAGCTGTTTTAGTGTTTGAAAATTGATTTTTAAACAGATAAATGCCTTGATAAACCAAGAGAAGAAATCTTTATAAAACTTATAAAATATGAAATATCTAATCTGGTGTTTTGTTGGGTTTTTTTTTTTTTGGAGAGGAGTGGATGCAGCCTTTTAAAAATTATTTTAATTATCTTCTTTTAATTATTTTATCTTCTAATTTAGACTTTCAGTAATGGCCTTCCTTGTCTAAAAGAAGTTCCTCTAAAGACTTCTAGCCCCTGAAGCCCTAATTGCATGAAAGGTTGTCGCAGAAACTCAACAAATAATATTTTTTCTTTTTCACTCACATTTTGATTTTTTATTTTCTAATGATTGCACATGGTTTCTGTCCTCAGGAAACATTATTTCCAAGTTTGAAGATAATAGGACATGATGCCTTGAATATGGGAGAATAATTTTGCTTTTGGGAATATCTCCACTATTGTTTGGAACTGATTGGCCTAAATTCGTCCTGGTCTATAAACTTTTTAAAAAGAAAAATCTGTGGGTTTTGTACCTTCAAAACTTTTTTATCTAACATGACAAGTCAATTAATAATTTTTCATGTTCTCTCAGTGGGTTCATTGATTAAGATGTGAAGAATTTTTCTCTACACATGGAGTAGAGAGTTCTGAGAAGTTTATATAACATTAAACTGTGCATATTTGGACACAGGTATTCAAGGCTTTTTGTAAAAAAAAGTGTGTCCAATAGGACACAATCAATTGCTACAGTCTGAACATCCAAAGTCAGCCAGTTCATGATCCTGTTCCCTCTTCCAGCAGCATTTTCCACTGCTCTTCAGGTAGCTGACTTTTTAATGGCTTATTTCCCCATCAATGAAAAAGAAGGGAGTTACTTGTAAACATAAGTGGGAAGATATATCTCTAAGTGCTAATCAGATCAAAGGAATTACTATTCCATCATCAGCTGATTGAGCTCTCAGTGATGAGTAGTACTGTCAGTGGTGCTATTCAGAATATTTTAGAATAACATCCTGCAATAATATCGCTTTGAAAAGTATTAGTCATATGCAGGCAATATTACTGAATTTTGCTTTTTCTTGATATGTTATTAAAAATGAATCAACTTCTTCTGGAGGCTGTGTTGATCAAAATAGATTATCAGTTGTTTAAATAAACATCCATATCAGATTCTGAGGAAGTTGTTTTTGGAAAATACATGTAGGCCAGTTAAGAGCATCAAAATATGGAAACCAAAAGTAGGAGTACAGCTTACACACGCTGAAACTATCAAGCTTTTGCTATATGTTTGTCTTGCATGATTATCCATTTCAATCTAGTCCAAATCACTGATGATCAAAGCTACCATGTTTAGGGCTTAGGATCTTGATCTGACTTGTTTCTGGCGAATTAGAATAGATACTCAGAAAATCAAAACTGATCTTTGTAGTTGAAAATCACAACTTGATCTCTTGTACTTGGCACTGGTTTTGGGTCCCTCATTACAAGAAGGGCGTTGAGGGGCTGGAGTGAGTCTAGAGGAGGACAACGGAGCTGGGAGCTGGGGAAGGGTCTGGAGTAGAAGCCCTAAGAGGAGCATCTGACAGAGCTGGAATTGTTTAACCAGGAGAAAAGGAGGATGGGAAGAGACCCTATCATTCTCTACAATTACCTGAAAGGAGGATGTGGCCAGGTGAGGGTCAGTCTCTTCTCCCAGGTAACAAGTGACAGGGGAGGTTTAGATTGGATCTTAGGAAACATTTCTTCACTGAAAGTATGGTCAGTGAAATAGGCTGTCCAGGGAAGTGGCAGATTCACCATTCCTGGAAGAATTCAAGAGGTGTGTTGATGTGAAACTTGCAGATTTGTTAATCCAGGGTTGTGCTGGATTAACAGTTGTACTACATCATCTTAAAGGTTTTTTCCAACCTCAATGGTTCTATGATTTTTTGAATAAGCAGAGCCTCAACAAACAGGTAAAGTGTTCATTAAATTATTTTGTGAAGCTCACAGAAATATACTGTTCAGATATTTGCCTCTTTTTCTTTTTTTTTTCACAGTTTTATGTAACATAAAAGCCATGTTAGTCTTTCCGACAGCCTATTTCAATATTACAGCTCTCATTTCTTAGTGTCAGTCAGGGTGAAAGGCAGGCAGGGTGAATTTTGTTTTTCTCCTGTTCATGCTGAACTATTCCTCTTTAATATTTATATATAGCATTTGTTTCTATAAACACATGCTCTATATTAATGTTCAATATCAAATTTACAATTGAAAATAGTACAATCACTTCAGACCCAGATAGAGCTATGTTCTCTTTGGCACTCATTAATATACTAGTTATTATGACAATTACACACATATGAAAGAACAGAAGGCCAGAAGGCATTCTTTCCTTATTCACAGAGGTATTTGTGTTGTTAGTCATGGACCAGATAAGGAATTGAATTTATTAAAAGATAAATTATATAATTTTTAGAAAATCATGTAATTTAGAGAATAAAATATTTTTATTTTGTACACTTGTACTGAACTCCTGTGTAAGTGACAGTTATATATAAATAGCCTTGCAACAGTCTTTGAAAATCTCTTTGAAACTCAAAACCTGTATGAAACTTTGTGTGGTACATTTCAGATCTAAAATTCTACCTTTCTTGCATGACTAGAAATCCATAGATCAAAGGTGAGAGGAACTGGCATCCTCATTTTATATTTGTGCTATAAAGAACCAGAAAGAACTATCTTATACTAGAATTTTAAGAAGAAAACTGTCAATGAAATCCTAGGCTGAAATATAGAAGGCTACATGAAAATGCATCACTGTTTTAGCTCAGAAAGCCTCGTGTCCTAATTGTCATTAATTTGTTTAACTACAAATGTCAGACAAAAAAAGTATTAAAGTTGTACACAAAGAACTGCTCACTGTTCAGAACTGCAATTTGTAGAATCCCTTTGTCAAAGCAAATTGATTTTCACAGGAGCAAAGGTACTCAATGAAGGTCAAGCTTCAACTTTCTGCTTATAATTGTTTTGGCACTAGAGCTGTTTAGAAACAAATAGAAAGAAAGCAAAATCAAACATGCAATTGCAGGATTTCTTCTTTTATAACTGAAGAATAACTGTAGGCAAGAAATATAGAAGTTGAGTTCATTCTCAGTAAACTTTAACTCCAGTATAAAATATAGGGTTGTGACTCTGAGCCTGTCACTGGAGGTCTCCAAATGTGCCTTGGAAAAACATGAAACACTCTATATTTAAGTGATTTAGCTACTCTTGGTGGATTTTACTTATTTTTTGGAACAAGCAAAATAATTTTTCCAAAAGGCTGCGGCCTTCCAAAAACTTCTGGATGCAGGTAATATAACTGCAGTTTTAGTCAAAAATGACTCAACTTCTCCCTTGTTAGTTCCAGGTACGAAGTATCTTTTTTGTACATACACTTTTACTTTTTTCAGCATGGACAGAAATCTATATGGTATGCTAAAGAGTCATTAAACAGAAAAGCAGTTTCTAATGGATGGGAGATGAACAGATGGAGAACACCCCTGCCAAGAATGACTTGGGGGAGCTGGTGGATAAGAGGCTGAATAGGAGATGGCCCCTTGAATCCTGGTAGTGTTCAAAGTCACCCTGGACAAAGCTTTGAGAAACCTGATCTAGGGAAATCTGTCCTTGACTGTGACAGGAGGAGTTGGACTAAAGGGTCTTTTAAGGTCCCTCCTAACACAAACCATTATATGATTCCATGAAATCATACTTCTCAAGATTTTTCTCCAAGCTCTTTTCTTTCATCATCATCTAAACCTGGATGCTTTGCATTTCTTGTTTTTGAAAGATATATGGTGATAATTATACAGATATTACACAATTTACTTATTCAATTAGGCCAATATACAAACAATTCCTGAATCTGCATTTACTGTTTTTTAAGAGCATCATGTCTGAATGGATTGACTTATATCAGTAGATCAGTAAATTTTGACACAATGTCTCTGAATATGGGCAAATAATACAAAAAGATGGCTGAGTTCTTCACTGAAAATATTCAAGATAAATCTGTGGGAATTATGAAACCGTTACACTGGTCTGAATCTTTGAGATTTTAAATATTAATAGGACCTTTAGTTAAGTAAATGTGAACATAAAATATCAAACTAAAATGCAAATGGCATAGATCTTTCAAGTATTTATAATATATGCTAACCAGACTTCAGAGGAGCAAAGAGAAGTCTGGGTTTCAAAGTCATATGTAAACGAAACAGAATAATCAGAAAATCATGTAATGTGCTACAGGAATTGAATAGTAAAGATAAGCACTACATGTTTCTCAAATAAAGGAGCCATTTTAGAATGACAGAGAATCAATAATATATGTGACAAAAATATCAGTGTATAACAACAGTATCAAATATACTATGTTCTTTTCATTACAGTGCAGCCACATTCTCTACTCTCTCTTGAATAACAGGAGTAAAATATATAATGAAAAAATCCCAAATTCTTTAAAATCAGATTATTGTATGGTAGTATCCACAAAAGTGTGCAAAAATTACACTTCTCCAAGTGTCATGAAGCATTCTGCTGATGCAGACAGAGCTTTTATAGCAGCTCTGTATCAGTCATTCTGTCCTGAGCTTTTCTGCTGTCATCTACAAACAATATATGTGAAGATTTTAATGAGAAAGTAAATGGCAACAACAAACTTTCCTCTGAGACTTTATGAAGTCACTGGGGCCGTTTCTTTTTATGGCACATCCCGAGAAGAGTGAGAAAAAAAGAAGATGCAATTTCTGCTTTCTGAAAGGCCATCGACTGCTATTTCAATTCCCCAGGTCATTGCAAGAAGGGAATATGCTCATGATCCCATCTCATTTTTTTAGCTAAAACACCAAATGGAAACAATCATTTGAGGTCTGTCTCCAGCAGAGCTCTGATTGCCTGAACTGCTTTTTAAATGGACATGAGGGCACTGATCTCTCCACAGGATGAGGTCAATGCAACCATCTGTTCTGGGACCAGCCCTTCCTCTTCAGCAGTAGAATATAAAGAAGGTCCACCCATGTTTGGGACACCATTCCCCACGTTTTCCTAGTTTTGAATAAGATTTATTCTTCTTTTTTATTTTTCTTTTTAGACTCAGCAGAAGTCCGCAGTTTGAAATGTAGCTCACTTTTGCTGCTAAACCTGAAGCTTTCTGACTTACCCTTTTTTACACCCTCTGTGGAATTATTTTCCTGAAGATGTACAAAAATTCACATTACTTTTTTGTAGTGCATTTGCATGTTTATGTACATAACATAACATTTCATTCAAAATCATTGTTGCCGAGATAGGAGCCTAGTGCAATGCCCAGTGTTCTAAGGATCCTCTATAAGGATATTCAAATGTCTTAAGCAGTGCTGGGGTTTTTTGGGGGGGTGGGGGGGAGGGAAAGGGATGAATAGTTTAATGGGACATGAAAATCCACATTTAAAGAATAGGTGGCAAGTTCCATTTCATCCTCTTTCATTTTCTTGCCTTTTTAAAAATATTTATCATTTTTGATCTTGCTTTTTCTCATGGTTGTACCATATATTGACCACAGGAGAAATGTGGTCTGTCTATTGTGATATGCTTAAGGTGTACTAAATGTCCTCTGGATTTGAGACACAGGAAAGCCATTTCAGGAGTGTTAATTAACACTTTCAATTAGGGTCATAGATCAAAGTTTAGTGTGATTCCTTGGGAAAGATCATCTCCTTTCCCGTTGTTTTAGGTATATAACATACAAGTGGAGTAAAATCTTCTGTGTTATAATGCAATTAAATATGTATAGCCTTGAATAGAGACATAACTTGATGTTCAAGATCAAATGTAAGCAGCCAAATAATATCTCTGGTAACTACTTAATTAGCCTTTCAGTCACATTTTCTTGCTTTCTTTCCTTTTCAGTCTTCCAGCAGAAAAGATTGCAAGAACAAAAAGCCAAGAATCTTTGTTCCACTCTAAAACAAAATAAATTCATAACATCCTGCTTGTTAATTTGAAAATTTTTATCTCTTTTCTGAAGATTTTACTTTTCACTAATTCATAATTTAAAAGTTTGGTGGCAGATATCAGAAATTTTGGTACAAACATAGAAAAAAATCTCAGAAAATACAGTAAACTGCATATTAATGCTGACCTTGTATCACCTCTTTACTCTCTACAGTGGATGAGTATTTTGGACAAAGGAAGAATATCTCCTGATGAAAAGCTTACAGTAATTATTTATGATCTTCTCTAACTCTTCTATACCACATGAAAAATATTGCACTATGCTCTTGGAGCGTTTTTTTGGGGTTTTTTTTTGTGTATGTGTGCTTGCAGGATTTTGTTAGTTTTGGTTTTTTGGGGTTTTGGGGGTTTAAGTTCTGGGCTTTTTTGCTTTTTAAATTTTTGTTTGCTTGGTTGGTTTGTTGGTTAGGTTTTTTGTTTGGGTTTTGTTTTGTTTTGGTTTTTGGGTTTTTTTGTTTTGTTTAATTTCGGGAGGTAAGACACAACATGGAAGAAAAGTAGCATTTGTGAGGTGCCCTTGCACATTGTTCTTACATGTTGCCCATCAAAGTGTCTAATTGTAAAGCAAATTGGGTCTTCCTATTTAATAAATTCATCAAAATATTTTTGTTTTTGCTTATTATTACTCAGTTCTTAGCTACAATTCTATGTTTTATTAAAACTCATACCTCAATTCCTCTTAAAATTGCTACCGTTGTCTCCCAAAAAGGAAGCAGGTTTAAAATTACTGATTTCTGTATTAATGTGAAACCTGTGAAATAAAATTTGTCTCTTTCATTAAGGATTTATTTTTACTTATTCCATATAAATTTCTCCTTGATCTAAGTCATCAAATAAATATCATAAAGGCAGTCTTCCCAAATTTCAAATACCACTTAACTGTTAACTCCTACTACTAACTCCTACTATAGCATAGGTTTTCTTGGTGATAAGAGAAAAAGCACCACCAAAACATAATTTCAGACACTTGTTCTTGAACATTATGATAAAATGATGATAGTTCATTAGTGTTCTAATTTTTTGCATTTATTTATTTAGCAAGCAGTATACTATCTGGTCTTAGGCTTGTAATCAGCTGTTACACACACACACACACACACACACACACACACACACACAAATTAGTCCCATTCCAAATGAAAACATGGAACATGGCCCCTTATTTATATCTTTCATTTTAGGCAGGATAATGTGAGAAAAGATGGTTAAGGAATACATTAGATAATTAAGAAATAAACCCCATACAATGATCTGTTAATGTCTTTGAAATTATCTTATTTACTTTAAACTAGACAGTATGCTAAAACTGTAATAACTACTCTTTATAAAAGATGGTGTCTCCTGGGGATTCTTTGAGAGTCATGAAAAATGTCTGACACACTAAATTCCTACAGCTCTCTCATTTATGAGCAAATATACAACAGGTACACCATGAAATATCCTATGTTTTCCAAAGGGCTGTATCTCATTTAGCGAATAAACAATTTTTAATTACCCTATTAATTACATACAGAACAACAAGGGGACCAGGCACAGTCAAGATGAGTTTACAAAAGGCAGGTCCTGCTTCACCAACCTGATCTCCTTCCATGCCAAAGTGACTCTCTTAGCGGATGAGGAAAGGCTGTGCATGTTGCCTACGTGGACTTCAGTAAAGCCTTTGACATCATTTCCTTCAGTGTTCTCCTGGAGAAACTGACTGTTCACAGCTTGAGCAGGGACACTGTTTGCTGGGTAAAAAACTGTCTGGATGGCTGGGCCTAGAGAGTGGTGGGGAATGAAGTCAAATCCAGTTGGCTGGTCACAGGCGATGCTTATTTATGTCTTTATTTTGCTGCTTAGACAAATTTTTTTGCTGGAAGCAGTGGAATATAGATCTTCAAGACTGCTGGCATTATATATGAGGGTTTCCTTTTACGTTTCAGCTTACCATATGTTTCTCTCTTCTGAGTTTTAAGGTTCATTCTTTGCCTTTTTTCCACTGTTTAAAATACATAATACAAATACAAAATACATTGTTAAATACATAAAATTATAATATGAAGAGCTAGAAAACTTTAATTATAGCTACTATGTTACTTCGAATAAATCAGCAGACTTTGTGAAAAGCCAGTGCACATCTATGCATGTCTCAATCAAACGCTTTTCACCGGCTCCCTTGCTCGCTAATTTTCTGTACAAACTCTGCTGCCCTATGTCTGCTGGGGGTTCAGTTTGTTGTCTTTTAACTTCCATCTTGAACTGGGATCCCAAGGGATGGGAGCAGATGGCTAACAGTGCAGAGCAATCAAAATTTATTAGCCTGGAGGACACATAATTCAAACAGAAGTATCGTGTCACAGTGAGCTAGGAGATGAAAATCCCAAGAGGCCTTACTCCCAGATGCACTTACATGCAAGGATTGGGATTCTTTAAGGGATATGAAGGCAGTAGGAAAATTTATCTGAAAGTGGGTTTGTGGAGGGAACTTTAGGAAACATAAATTTGCAAAGTCCTCTTTCACATGCAATTAACGTAGGTAAGTGCACTTGGCGCAACCTGTGTGGCTTCAAGTTTTCTGAAAACTGATAAAACCCAGACAGGATTTTATGTCCACTTCCTGTAAGTTTCTCTTTTCACTCTGAGTTTGCACAGCAGCTCCTTATCCATCCATAGAGGCTTTCTGGCATTTTTACCTGATTTCCTCTGTGTTGGTATGCATTGGTCCTGAGCTCGGAGGAGGCTATCCTTGCAATTCAACCAGCCCTCTGTTTTCCAGGGCTCTATCCCATGGGACTCTACCAAGCAGGTCCTTGGAGAGCCCAGAATCTGCTCTCCTCAATTCCCGGGCAATGAGCTTATTGTGGGCCCTCCTCACTGCCCTGAGGAACTCCAACGCCACCATCTCACAGCCACCGCAGCCCTGCTGCCTTGGAGCAGTACCTTCCCCCCACCGTTGGTGAGCACGAGGTCCAATATTGCATCTCTTGTTGGCTCCTCAATCACCTGTAGGAAAGCTGTTGACACATTCAAGGAACCTTCCCAATTGCTTGTGCCAGACATGGACATGTGCACCAGCCCAGCCAGCATGGGTTTGTGAAAGGCAGGTCCTGCTTGACCAATTTGATCTTCTTCTGTGACAGGGTGACAGTAACAAGGGATAGGGCAAGGCAAAATAGCTCAAGTTGTGCCAGGAGAGGTTTAGATTGAATCTAAGAAAAAATTTCTTCTCTGAAAGGATGGTCAGGTATTGGAACAGGCTGCCCAGGGAAATGGTGGAATCATCATCCTTGGAAGTGTTCAAAACTGTAGATGCAGTGCTTAAAGACATAGTTTAGTGGTGAACCTGTCAGTGTTAAGTTAATGGTTGAACTTGGTGATCTTAGAGGTATTTTCTAACTTTAGTGATTCTGTGTTCTAAGTTGTGAAGGCTGGTGGCAACTGTTTCTTGATGGTAGATGTTGATCTTGTCCAATACTCCATGCTTTCTTTTTCTGATGTTAAGTGTTTTAGTATGGTTACAATGAAAATAAAGGGGGAAAAATTATTCTGAAGATAAAGCCCCAGAACATCAGCTACTGTTTAAGGGAACCATGGCAGTACTTTCACATTGTTAATGACTGGAAACCAAAAAAGGGCGCTTTTCAGGGTGCTTTGTTTCACCAAATCTGAAAATCATATCAATATGAACATCAGAGAGCACCATTGACATACAGGATTGACACATGGGAGAATTAAACAGACAATGTCAGTAAATTAAATTTCTCTTCAGTAATAGGACAGGACAGGACAAAGTGATGAGACTTCAAAGTAGCTTACTTTTCACAGATCTCATTGACACATGGGGAGGATCTCACAGAATACTGTATGGCCCAACACATTGAGTGGAACCCAATCTACTTCATGAAGGAATAAGTTCATTTCCATTAAATATGGACAATGCCTTTTGACTGACAGTGTTACATAATGTAATGCTAATTACTGGTATCAAGGCAACAGGGATTTCTTATTGAGATTCTTTTTCAGATGGCTAAGGAAACAGTGCACACTCGTCTCAGGGTGCATCCTTGGAACAGTGCAACAAGATGACAGAAATCTCCTCATAATGCCATTCTCAATTGTTTTGACTGCACATATGTGTAAATATTTTTGTAACTGTTAAACAACAATTGTTAAAGTATTCTGACTTTACTGGGACAAGCACCGAAGTGGGTTTTACCCAAATATAATCTCATCATGCCCCATGTTTCAGGGGAATCCTTAATTGTAAAAGTAATTGGTTAAAAGTGCTACAGTCTCAACCTTGTAGAAGAACGGTCAGTCATGAAACCAGGGACTCTGCACAGGTAACCAACCTCCGAGCCAAATTCCTAGCATATTGTGATGTTATCTTTTCAAGTGAGTTTACTATTGAGGTGGTCTTTCTTCAAATTAAAACAGCCCGACTGAATCTAGGTTTAGTAAAATATGTTTCCAATGAGATCACAGGAAGCAAGCAGCACAGATAGCACAATGTTGGTAGATCTGGCATTATATTCGCTTAGATTCCCCTGACTGTTAGCAGATTTCAAACACTGAAAGTTGCTGGAATGTTAGACAACCTGGTGAAGTGAGCAGAGCTGCTCTTCAGCTCATAATTTCCTGATATCTTCCAATTGGTGGTGACACAGGCTCCTCACCAGAATTAGTTCTATTTATTTATCACTGGCTGACTGGCAAAGATGGCCTAAATAAAACAGTGTGTAGTCCTTCAAAATCTGGTAAAAGTATTGAAGGAGGCCACTTTTGGATGCAAGATATGACACTTCACTCTAATCCAAGTTCAATGTTATTATGCTATTTCACTAGAAGTGTTACTTTCTGCCTGACCCCATTGTGTTTCATTGCATTACCTTAAATTCATCCTTGTTAGAATAATGGCATAAGTGTAAACCTGCAGAAATTTATGAAGAAGTCACAGAGATAATTGTCATTTTTCATTGAATCATGATAAAAGATGAAGAAGAAATGTTAGCAGCAATTTGAATATGCCTAGCAATTACTGTTCAGTGAAATAGAATATAATTTAGTGAGGAACAATATTTTACAATTAAGAACTCTCAGATTCTTGTATATGAGTATGCTAACACGTTAGACATATTTAATATTTTTGATGAGGGGCAGTTTCCTTCTTTTTTTACTCTTAATTTGTATAGGCATTCCATAGGGAATGTGAACAAATTAATATCCATTAATTCTACTCAGTTACTGAAAAAGCCTTCTGAAGGTGGGGTAAAAAGTCTAGTTCCATAGTTCATAAACCTGTCTGCACATCATTAGTCTTTCATGCTAATTTCTGAGCTGATTATCAAAATAATAGATAGGGGACAATATATTACAAAAAAGACTTTAACAGTTGCAATACCTGCAATTACTGTTGTTAGTTACAGATAATGAAGTAAGATGTAAATATTCAATTTTAATTGTTTTAAATATAATTTTTTGTTATTTAAATTATATTTATATTTTTTATAAATTATATTTATATTTTAAAAGAAATTTTTATTTCTTTTGCATTTAAGAAATATTTTCATGTAGCAGGAAATCTTTGTGCTAGGTGCTATATACATAAACTTAAAAGATGTCCCATTTTTCGGGAAATATGAAAGTATTGAACGCTTTTTTGAGTTCATTGACAAATTAGGAAAAATTAAGTCCCTAAATAACAGAAAATCAACTTTTGGAGATATAGCAGGAATTAAAGAAAGGAGAAAATCTTAAACAAGAGAGAACAAGGGGAAAAGTAAATTCAGTCACTAGTTAATAAATAGATACTCATTCAGAATACTGATTTTAATGAGAGAGAATGGGAGAGGAATCTTCAATATAGACTTAGGGCCAAATTCTGCAGGCTTTGTACCTGAAAAAGCAAGAAATAGTAAAGGCATGAAGTAGCCAAGTAAAAAGAGGGCATGTAACTGATTGTTAAAGGTACAGCACAAAGGGGCAATTATCAGCCAGGGAGTCTGTGGGTCACATTGCCCAACCAAAGGTTATCCTAAGAATGGGAGCCAAACAGGAAGTATGGGAATGACACTTCTGACTAATTTCTTAACAATGATAATGAGAAATAATGCAGACTACTAAAATATTCTAAAAAGAAGAATGTAAGTCTCACCAGCACTATAATTCTGGAAATGTGAAGACAAGTACAGAAGATTTAAACAGTTCTTTAAACAGTAACTGCAAGAAATGAATGAAAGTAAAGTCAGAAGTAAGGTTCAATCCTGATAATAGCTGGCTCTGAAGCCCTTGATGTTTTTTAAACAGTGTTCAGTTGGGTCAGGCAGAGAAAGCTAGCCATGAAACTCCCTGTACAGAAATGTGTAGTGCAGCACCCAATGCAAAAAATGGAGAATGTGTTTTAAAAAAATACATGTTACAGAAAGAGAAAGAACCAGAAAGTCTTCAGAAAAGATCTTCAAGGTTTGGACCTAAGAGATCTGTTGTGGATGAGATACTGAAAAAATTAAATCCTGAAAATGATCAAGAAGTTGAGATGTCACATTTAACAAATAATATAATTTGACAAGCAAAGGCATAACACATTGAAGCGTGTTAAGGATGGGCCGTGCTTAGATTGTCTTGCCAGAGAGAAGAGTCTAAAATTTGTTAGAAGGAGGTATCTTGAATAGAAAGATTTTTCAGGACCTACCCTGCAGAACACAAACAGAATAAAATGTACTTTACAGGTTAAGACTAAATAACAAGAGTGAAGAGAAAATGGAGTCTTTGGAAAAAAACCATGCAACAATTATGCTGCACTACAACACTTTGTTGACACCAGTACTAGCAGATTACAGTATCACCACTAGCTCTGAAGATCCTTTTAAAAACTCACAAAAACTCATCAAAGTTGGATATTATCTGATCCTCCATCCAAAAGAAAAAAAAATAAAACAGCTTCTATTTCTGTTTCTAGTTCATAAAGGTACCTGGGTGTTCTCACCTAAGCCTGAACATCTATGAACCCATTAAAATCTGTGTTTTGTGGACTTCCCCCACCTATGACAGATCAAGACCATCACTTCAACCAATGGACATTGAAAATGCAGCATCAAGTCTCATTGTGGATTCACAGGTAGTTATAACTTTAATCTCCAGTATCAACACTTACAATTTCCTGTTTTTTCTTTTCTTTATATATTTCCTTAAGTGATATCTTTATACTTTTCTATTGCTGTATTACTATAGATAATAATAACCCAAATGGCTACATATCTCCTTTCCATTGCAACCAAATTGTTCTAGAATAAACCCTACCTATATATATATAAATCTATGTAAACACTGATCATTCCATGTAATTTCACTCTAATCCTCCCCAAGGCATCTATTTAACAAGTACCTGTGTTAGCCTTGCCTTTAGGGGTAGGTTGAGAGAGGAATGCATCAAACAGCTAATCAAAGAGGTGATTATCTTGTTGGGTTCAGTGTTTGTGCAGCCTCACCTTTACTATTGTGCAGTTCTGGGACCCACCATTTCAGAAAGATGTGAAGGTCCTTGAATGCATCATACCTGCCACAGCAGCTGTAGCAGCAGCTTACAGTTCAGCTGGAACTCAGCTGAAAATTTGCTAACACAATTGAGTCATCCCGTGATACACAGGCTAACTTTTTGTTAGAAAAATGGTGTCAAAATAACACAGAGAGAAATGTATGAAATGAACTCTATCTGCAGAATTCAATATTTTAATTCCCTCTATAGTCAAGGGAGTGGAAAAAAGTTATAGGACATGATTCATCTTATTCTTAAGTAGATATCTAAATAGGTCAGATGAATCATACTCTAAAGGGCCTTTTCTCTCTGATAGTTAAAAAGAGAACTCAAAGTGACTAATTCAGATGTAGACGACTAAACTATAGATGTCTAAAGTTAGCTGCAGTGAATCCCACACAGAGAGGCTTGTACCCTCCTAGAGCATGAAAAAGGCTGGGGAGTAAGTTTGCTTTCATAGCTGACACAGTTGTAATACACTGTCACAGACAAATTTGATTTGTCCTAAGCTGACATTTGTCCAACAGAAAGCTGAAATAAGAACTCTTTGAGTAGCAAAACCAGTAAGTCTGCTTTGGAGTTCGCAAACACATAAAGTTAACAAATCTCAGAATATAACTGGGGATTCCCAGGAAGTGTCTTAGTTTACCAAAAAATTGTGCTGTGATAACACCATTGCTTGCAGTGAAGTAGTACCTAAATCTGAAATAAATAAAGTGAAAAAAATGGTGACTAAAATGTCGCATGGATGAAGCAAGTGTCTCACAAAGTGACCCAGTGACTTACAAGGTGATTGTCAGGGATGGGAGTGTTCTGTTTCTATAGGACAAAACTGAGAAGCAATATAGTGGAGTTTTACAAGCTTGTGCTGGACCATATATGCATCAGTTCTCACAATACTTGGACTGAAGGCACCTGCTGAAAATGGCAGAAATTCAGATTCAGGCATGGAAAAGATGGCATTTCTTTTCACAGCATGAATGAATCTTTGTTATTTGATGCTGTAGGCTGCTGCAAAGGCAAACATCACTAGTTGCAAAAGGGCTTAGATAAACTCATTGAAAGAGCAATAAACAGACTGTAAAGGGACTAGGCAGGGATCTACTATTTAAAACCATTAAAATTACTCTAGATGCTGGGGAATGCAATGAGAAATGGAATGCTGACACAATCAGAACAGGAAGGATGTGCTCTTCCCACCCTTCTCCTTCTGCCATTGCCAGAAACATTGAGAATACAGGGTTCTGCTGATCCAGCTTGGTGGGGCTCTTCTTAACTTCTTAGAGATATAAAACCTTACTCATAAAATGCTCTGATCAGGTCATTCCTTTTAAGCAGATACTTAGAAAGGATGAACAAAATTTCCTCTAAGTCCAAGGAAGAAGAATAACTCAATGTATAGACCAATTCATTTCTGAGTAGCTCTAAGATGGGCAGCAGGAGCAGCTTGAGTGACTGAGCCTCAGGACACAAAGCACCAGAGCACATTAATTTAGTTCTGCTTCTGATTAAATTTCCAGGGACACTCTCAGCACCTCAAAGAATCATGTTAATCACTTTAGTAACAATCTTGGGTAAAGAATTCCACAATTTTCTGTGGTGCAAGTGCTGAGTATTAAATTTTGTGACGCCTTCTGGAATAGGGAATGTGAGGAATCTGAACTTGCAAAGACTTGGCCATCAAAGCTACAGGACTCTTCTGTGTGTTTGGAAGATTCTTGTGCTCCACAGCTGGCAAATGAGATCTTACATCCTCATTGAAACTTTTCTCCATTAAAGTACACAGCTTTTAGCGCCTGCTCATCAACACAACCCTTTTCAGTAAACAGCTTTGCAGCCTGAGTTGTATATTAAATGTGTTTTCTACTTAAGACTGGTGCTGGCTGGGGTCCTCATGTTTATATAGGGGCTGAGATAGCTCCTTCCTGTGTTAGAATGGCACAATTAGTGCCCAGCACAGTGGTGGCACCACTCATGGCATATATTCTTCTGAGATACTCAGTGCCCTTACAGAGAATTCTTCTAAATAAGCCTTAATAATTTGCAAAGTTATCAGAGGGAATGAATTGTGAACAGTATGACCCTGAATTTACATGTGTCCCTCCCAAAAATCACTGAAATGCCAGCTGCAGTCAGACATAAAGAAAAATATATTTCAAATATTTTAAAGAGTTGTTTTGAGATGTTGGCTTTCTTTTTCATCTGTGTGTAAAAATGTTGCTCTATTAGAGATCAAGTACATTTTTCATCTTTTTCATGTTAAATTCTGAAATATATTCAGTGAAACTAAAAGGCTAATTAATTTTATGGTAGAAGTAGGTGCTGAGAAAAGTTTTAGATATATGTCCTTTGAAGGTAACATTTTGAAAATAGCACTACCTGCTACTCTGATAAGCAATGATTAAGATTTCCTGCTGTGAGCATGCATTCTTTGCTAGACTGAGTAAAAAGGGATGTTGTATCATGCTATTATGCATACCTAGTAACCCTTAAGACATAAGCATCAGTCTGCAATCATTGAAGATCTTTGGTTTTCTCACAAAACATGACATCTTTTTTAGTGACCATTTTTGACACAAAAACCCTATGAAATTAGGCACGTTATCATATATGTGTTGTAGATTAAGTCACTGGATTTTTTAAAGAAAAAAGATAAGAGAGGAAGTGGTAAGAGTGGAAAAAGAAAAATACAAAGAATGTTCACAAATAAGTGATGAATTCAAGTGGGAAAATCTGGTTTTTCTCTATGTTGCTTTGCCCTTCAACTTGTCTGCTGGCTCTATATTAGCATTCAGAGAGCAGTATTGCCATTCCTGGTGATTCACTAAGATATTACGAGTATGCAAACTATCAGAAGCTATTTATGTCTATGGTTTGTCTTTATTAGATGTTCAAAAGGATAATTGAAGCCAATCAGTTCCTGAAAACTTGCATATAAGTGAATTCCAGTATGGAAGAAAAAAGAGATTTAATAATTCACACAACAAACTAAAATGTTGATTTCTATCTGTTTTCTACAGAAAATACCCATTGTTTATTTTTCCCCACAATAAGACTAATTGATTTACAGGTTAGTATGTTATACTGTTTTTGTTCCTCAGTTTATTATTAGGTAACACGTTAGAGAGCTGTGTATTCAGTGAAGTATTTGATAAGTTATAGTTTCTCTCTCTTCTTTTTAAAAACTTCTGACCTTCTGAACAAAACACAAATACAAGTTTACAAGCAATTCTCAGCAAGTTCTATTTTATTTATGCATTCAAATAAACCCATCAAAATCATATGAGAATTATAGTATCTGATCTGGGATCATTGTTCTTTCCCTTTTCTTTTAACAAATACTGATTTTTCTTGTAAAAATAATTAAATTGCAAGCAGTTATCAGTGTTTGAAGGGTGATACTTTTGGTTTCTGAGGAGTTTCTAGGTTTTCATTTTCTAGTTGGTGTAAAGGCTACACAAAACTCACCCTTTGTAACAGTCCTGAAAAGTAACATCAGTTCAGAACTAAAGTGTGCATGCAAGGGAGAAGCCACTCATTCACTGAGGCAGGAATGATTTACAATGGACAAGGCATGGAGTATTGCCGAAAGAAAAAATAAGAACACTGTTTCTTTTTCCTGCATCTCTTTCCTGCCTCTTTGAAACTTCAAATTTTGACATTTGACCTTGTATTTATTTTCAGGAAAGGTTTTCTTAAGTGTCTTGACTGATGTTCAGCTATGGGGGAAATATCAGTCTCCCTGGTTTTTGCTCACACCTGGCTGGGACTTCTAGATGCTTGTGACCATTCACCAGAATAATGTCTGAAGTTCACTTCCAGAGCTATACCATCAACCTGGAGTCTGAAAACTCTGTGACTTTCTTTTAAGCTGTTTGAGTTCTGGGTAATAAGGCCAGATATCACACAGGGCTTTGCAAACTGCTCTGTGTGAAGTCATTGAGACAGTTTTGTATTTTCATATAAGAAATCCACCTGACTGCATCAAAACCTTCAAGAGACTGGTTAATCTATGATAAAAATGAATAGATGAACAAATGAAGGAGGGAAGAGAGAGATTGAGAGAGAAAAGTAGGAAGGGGGAAAAAGAAGACGGCAAGGCAAGGCAAGGCAGGAAGGGAAAGAAAGAAAGAAAGAAAAGAAAGAAGGAAAGAAGGAAAGAAAGAAAGAAAGAAAGAAAGAAAGAAAGAAAGAAAGAAAGAAAAAGAGAAAGAAAGAAAGATCATCTCAATCTCTTTTTTTTAATAACTTTTGGAAATAGGAAGAAAGTGGAGGAGTTTATAATAGCAGTTATAAAAGGAAGACAGACAGAGGAGAGATGTTGCATCCCCCTGAATACAGATGAATCCAAAAATATCTTGATACCCATTAGTTTAGATGCACTAGAAATAATGTCATTTCAGGTTGTCTGATGTACTTCAGCAGGAGAAAAGCATAATTTCTAGGTGTGTGACAGATTCTTAATTAGCATTAAATACAGTAATTATTTACAAAAAACACAACAAACCAGTCACAATTGGATCCTACTATCCAGTATAGCCATGACTTTTTACAAATTTCTACTAATATTTTCATTTCTTTTCATTTTAAGCAGACCCTTTAAAACAGAACTTTTTATCTGACAAATAAGTATTGAAACTTAAATTCTGGGGGTGGTGCTATAATGCTTAGATAGGAATACTGTGATCTCACATTTTAAAGAATCTCGGTTTCTACCCAGCTTGCTTGCAGAGATATGGACATGAGGAGAAGTCATATAGCTCAAACACTGAAATAGAATCATAGAATTATAGAATTTTACAATGACTTGAGTTAGAAGGGATCTTAAATATCATCTACTTCTAACTATGGGCAGGGGCACTTTTTGCAAGACCAGCTTGCTCAGAGCTCCATTGGACACAGTCTTGAACATTTCCAGGGATGGGGCATCCCCAAGCTCTCTGAGTAACCTGTTTCAGTGCTTCACCACCGTCACAGTAAAGATTTCCTTCCTAATATCTAATATAAACCCACTCTCTTTCAGTTTGAACGTATTCCCTCTTGTACTGCCACTCTTGTAAAGAGTTTTGCCCCCTTTTTCTTGTAGGCTCCCTTCAGATACTGGAAGGCCACAATTAGGTCATCCATAAGCCATTTCTTCTCCAGGCTGAGTAATCTCAATTGTCTCAGTCTTTTCTCCAAGAAGATGTGATCCATCTCTCTGATCATCTTGCTGGCCTTCTCTGGACTGGCTCCAACAGGTCCATGTCCTTCCTGTGTTGGAGGACCCAGAGCTGGAGGCAGCTCTGCAGGTGGAATCCCAAAAAGGCAGAGGGGGAGAATCCCCTTCCTCACTCTGCTGCCCTCAGTGCTTTGGATGCAGCCAAAGACGTTGTTGGTTTTCTGGGCTGCAAATGCCCATTCCCAGCTCATGTGCAGCCTCTCATCCACCAGCACCTCCAAGTCCTTCTGGGCAGGGCTATGCTTGATCTGTTCATCCTGAACAAATGCTCATCCCATCTGTTCCCATGGGCCACTTCTCAAGCATCCCATCATCCAGGTGTGTCAGCTGCACCCTCAGTTTGATGTCATTTGCAAATTTGCTAAGAGTGCTCTCAATATCTCCATCTGTGTCATTAATGAGTATAGTAAATGGCACTGGTCTCAATACAGACCCCACTACTTGTCACTGATGTCCCTTGGGATGCTGAGCTGTTGACCATGACCCTCTGAATGTGACTGTCCAACCACTTTCCTATTCATCTAACAGTCCACTCATTGAACCCATCCAATTTAGAGAGAAGGATGTTGTGGGGAACCATATCTAAGGTTTTAAAGAAGTCCAGATAAATTACATCTGTGGCCCTTCCCTTGCCCACTGTCAAGGACACTGTCACTACAGAAGTCATACAGAGGCCCTTCTTTTTGCTTTATCTCTCCCCTCTCCTCAGGAAACAGTCTAAAAAGAGTATTTAGTTATTATTGGTGGAATTCCTGTTTATATGAAGTGACAGAAAATATTTATGTAAAATTATATTTTAAAAAACAAACACAACAAACAATCCCAGCCAGAACCCTCCAAGGAAATTCACTTCCATCAAGAGAAGACTGACTGACTGACTGACTGACTGTCAGGCTACTAAACTGAGTACTAAACTAATCCCATAAGAAATCACATGTGCTTTCTACTCCCTCACTGAAACATGCTAATCTCACCAGAAAAAAAGGAAAATATTTCTGGTGGTTAGAATTTCCTTCGTCCTGACATGCAAGCACTGATGTTGATTGCATCAAGATTGGACATCAACATTCTGATTGGTCATCAAGACATTAGGTGCTGGAATAGCCCAATCCCACCTGGCCTCCAGGTAATATTAAAAGATGAGCTTGTGGTCTCCCAGATTGTGGGAAGTATTAGGTGCCTCAAAAAGGTGAAAGGAAAAAAGAGAAGTCACTGAAGTTACCCAGTAGGAAGCCTTCAACACTTAATCCTATCTTTCTAAAAATTTCTGCCTCCTCTGTAGCGTAGACCCCTACAATAGCATTGCTAAGCAGTTGTGCTGGGGACCAGAATAAGAAGCAGCAAGCAACAAATCCACCTGCTTAGTAAGAGCTAGCAGGTGGTAAATCTGAAACTCCTCCAAAATGAACTTATATAGAAAGTCTACTATAAAAAATAGCATCTGCCTGTGGTGTAATTTGTCCCAGAAAAGTCTATCCTTGTCTCTCTAGACTGCAAAGGAGCCTAGAGCTACTAACCTCTTAATTAAGATGCTTTGGTTAGGGCACTTACAGTTAGGAGTGCAGAACAAAGTCTGTAGCCAAAGTGCTGGAAGAATTTAGATGTCATTTGCATTTAACATTGTTTTTGAATAATAATGTCAGATTTAGACAACTGAAATCTGCTGAAGTCTTGTTTAAGGCAACCTGTAAATCTGTAGCATTATTAGGGAAAATTGACAATTTCTTTGTTTTATTTTTTACGTGCTTCCCTTTTTCTCTGGCATAGAGCACTCTCAGCAGTTTCTGTGCATGTCTAATGTAAAGGCTGAATTTCGATTCCTTTTGCTATCGGTTTTGTCTTTTCTGTTTTCTTTCCCAAGTTCAAAATTTTTCATAGTGTTTTTCAACATAAGGAAAATGCATATGTAATTACTTTTACTGGACTACATTAAAATTGTATCCTGATTTTTAAAATTGAAAGAAATTCTCTTTGTCTGACAAATGGCAAAAGCTGAAACAGAGAAGTTGAAGACAGAGAAGGCAGGCATCTAACTGACAACCAGTTTTCTGCTGATTTTTCTCAAAAACTAAAGTGAAGTTCCTATACCAGAAACTTGTCTATGTAAGCCAGCAATAGACTTCTTCCCCCTCCAAAAAGGGAAAATAAAAAAAAAAAAAAAAAAAAAAGAAGGCAGCTAAATTTAATGGGACACTAAAATACTACATCAATAATTAATGTTTTTTACTGATACGGAAATTGTATCTTTAGATATATGTGCAGGTAGTACATACAGTTGCATAAAACCGTGCTGGGTGTGTTTTCCAGCTGTCATGGAGCATGGAAGTTAATGCTGGCATGGCTGGTGCTAGCCAGGAAAGTGGCCTGGTGGCTGGAGTTTGAGAAACACAGGCAAAGGGCCCTGGTAAGACACTTTGTGAATAACTTGCTATAAATACCCAATGAACAGCAAGACTCCTGTGCTGCTGTCTTGTTTGCAGAACAGGTATTTTTGAGGATATGTGTTCTTAGCAACATTATCTTCAGTGGCCTTATCCACATCCATCTGTTTTCTCATTTGTTACTTATATATATATTTACCCTGCAAATATAAGATATCAATTCAAATACAGGAAGCTAAGTAATCTTCAGAACATTTAAAGGGGAGCAAAAAGCTTACGTTTGTCAAATCCAGTCCTTACGGAAAACTCAGAGGAACAGCTCTGCAGCAAATGTGACAGATGTCAGTTCAAAAGACTAGTATTAGTTATTATTCCTATCCTGTCACCAATTTATGGTGACACTAAGAAGGCAAAAAGAAGGATCATCACTCTAGGAGCTAAAAGTGACATATGAGTATTTTTGGTGGGAAAATGTAACATGCTCTGCACTTAATGGTAGTTTCACCAGCAGCCACCTTCTTTCTGATTGTAGTAATATAATTAATATCTTCCCAATCAAAAGTTTACAAGAAAGAGGCAAATGGCTTCATATGCTTCTAAGTCCATATTTTATCCTGATTAAGTATATATGGGTAGCATTCTTGTCTTTTAATGTTTTGGTTGTAAAAATACCTTTTTGTTCTGCGACAGGTGATGAAATAAACAAATCACTGTTTTGTGGGTTTGATTAATTTGGGTGGTTTTTAATCTGCTTTATTCTTTTCTTGAAATGGTTTTAATGTGCCTTAGAACATCTGTTCTTAGTGCTGAAGTAACATATTTTAGCTCTATTTTTCTTAAGAACAGACTTAAAAGAAATTATGCTGATTGATGTTCCTGATATTTCCTAAATCTATACAGTCTTCCCAGTGTTCAGTCCTGTGAGCAATGTAAACTGCTTCTTACATTGCATATGTCAATGAAATGATCTAGCCCTGTGAAATTTTGCCTACTTTTTTTTTAAATTGAAGAATGTAAATGCATTAGCATTTTCACATTTATAAGCACATGATGCATAAATCGTGCTTTTCCATAAATACTTAGATTGCAAACGGACAAAAAATGCAATATGAGAATCCTTTCCCTGTGACTATATTCCTGAAATACTGCAGCATCAAAGATAATATGTTTAAACAAGATAGCTTGCTTTTATAGCAGAATGGATTTGTTCAGCATTTGTAGAGTAGTGCTCTGGGAGACAATATGTGCTGTCATAATTCAGTGACTAAATTCCTTGATTTTCCCTACTTAGGTAGCAAAAAACTAGTGTAGACACGTCATATAGAAAGCAATAAAACAATGCCCTAATGACAATAAAATTCTTGCTGTAAGTATGGATCTTTAGAGTTTGCTCTAAAGAAGACACTGTCAGCATATAGGAGCATCATGTCTTTACTAATTTTTATTTGTTTTATCAGGGATTTTTTGGGGTATTTTGGTTTTTTTGGCTGGAAAGATCCCTTGCCCCCGTCAGTCTTTGTCATTTGTTGTGAGCTCTGCTGTTGTCAGGGAACATGGTGCTTCTGAAAGATTAGATGAAATTTGGACCTCAGACTGCAAAATGCTTTTTGGAGTCAGGATCAATGTCTTATTTGGGATTTCAAATTTAAAGCAGACTGAGAAAGTATTACAGGTTTGACCTCTGAAGTTACTAACGCTCCCTGTTGCAGTATGTGAGGGGCATCACTGTGACATGGAGCCATTCCCACCAGCCTGTGAAGGTTCTGCATGGAGGAGCAAAGCAGAGCTGTCTGCAGGTAGAATTTGGTAATCGACTGTAAAGTTATTTTACAAGAGACAGTGTAATTATTAAAACACAGACAGATCGTGCTTTGATATACTAAGCATACTGTCTGCACTTTCTCTAAGGAACTAGACAAGTAAATGAGAAATAAAAATAGATGCCTTGAGGGGGAAGAAAATAAGATTCAAACTCTGCAGCCTTCATTCACGGCGTGATTGCTCCCCCCAACCTCCTTGCCCCATTTGTGCCTCAGACTCCACAGAAAGACAGCTCCACAGCTAGAAGAGGAGTGTGCTTATCATAGCAGCACTTTGCATTTTAAGAAAGTAACACTGTAGTTTTCTATTATACACCTTTTTTTCTAAAGTGCTTTATTTCGCCTATACAGATATGGATTACTTCAGTTGATTTATCTTAGGTTTCTAATTTATTCTAAGGTTCCTGCTATTCCTGGTTTCTTGGAAGGTTTTTTTTTTTTTTTTTCTTCATGCAATGACTTAACACTGGTACACAACAGAAAAAGAAACAAACATTTCTGTTTCCCTTCAAGTTGCTGTTTCTTCTCCATGCTAGTTATATTACTGGAAAGAGTAGCTGATGCTAATGAATATCCTCTTAAACATCATTAATAAAGGCTGTGATCAATCCTTGTCCCTTGCATTTTGTGCCATTTAGCTTCACTATCTTAATACTTTTTTCTTTTTATTATTTAATAGTGTAGACTTTCTTTCACTTTTCAATCTCTGCAAGACTACTTGTGTGTATGTGAATCTCAATTAATTTTAAACCCATGTTCAAAGGAATATTGTATGAAAAAATTCAAAAGTGCAGATACATTGCTTCAGCTGAAATAAAATGTAATTGAATTTAAACAGATCTGTGAAGGACCTGGCCTTACCAAGACTCTTCAAAGAGAAAAACATTGCTCCCTCTGACTTAGAAAGTAAGAATTGGTCCCATAGTAATTACTAAGATACCCTAAAAAAAGGATATCATATTCCAAAATTTATAATAAAGCTAAATTAACATTAACCTCTTGGTTATTTGCATATATCCATAGGAAGTTTAACACTTTTTTCCATACCAGATTGTTTTCAGACATTACTATTGTATTTGTTTTCATTTGATTTTTTTCCCCCATCCACGTACAACCCCAAATAGAGTACTTTGTTTCTCTTTTTAGTACTGTTCTTCCTAATATACACAGTAATTTTTACATCTAACACAGGAATTAATTTCTGAATGTACTGTTCACATGCACAAAAGCTGGAAGCTGTGCTTATCTTCAAATCAACATCTCTTGCACAGAAATCGGTGTGCTTATTCAGGCTTTTATTCAGGCTTTTATCCATCATACACACTCCTTCACCCCTAAACAGGTCTCTCAAAGACTATCCCATCACTGTGGGGACCACCTGCTGTTTCTGTCTCAGCTTGTGTCATGCCCAAACCTTTGAAGCCTCTAAACTTTGCCTACCATGAAAGCCCATACACTTTTCCTGCTCTCCTAGATCCTTTCTGCTTGTCTGCTGAGAGCTTTCATCCTGATTCTAGGAGACTGAAGAGCAATACATGTACTCCAGCATAAGATCTGATGAGATTCTGTGTGTTCGCCCACCTTTTAATTACTGCCTATTCCTGACCAGGAGGCTTCCCTGGTTCTGTCAGATGTAGCTCTTGAAAGATCTGCTTGTATTTCACTTCTTGTCTTTTCGTGTGATCTGGAAGATTACAGCACTTTCTCCACCATTTACAAAGTTACTGTTTTAAACACTACTGCTCCATATGCTCCTGTTTATTGTCTAAATCATGAAAATGTTGAATAGTTTTTCTGTAAAAGAAAAAATAAATCCACGATCTTTCTTCTGTCTGCAACAGTCTCTTCTTTGAGGTCCTACTCTTTCTTCAACTTATTCCTTCAGGAGTTTGTAAGCTTGCAAATTCTCAGTCAAGAAATATCAGTGGCAGCACCAAGGTCACCAGTAACCTCTTTAAGCAGCATTCCTTACTTTTGTTCGGTAGGTACATAGGTATCACAATAGGTTTTACAATAAATTGAGGAATAACTATTTCTGTCATCAGCAGTTGGAATCCAATAGACCGAGCTGCACAAACTCACTGCAGATTTAAGATTTCCAAGTTTGAAAGATGGGTAAAAGCAAATCTTGGTTTTTATTTAAACAGGAATTAATATTTTTTGTAGCTTACCATAGTGAAGATCAGACAAAAAGAAGGAACAAATCAAATAAAGCAGTCAGGTAATCATGCTAAATTAAAGTAGGTAAAAGCAGGAATAGTGCGTAGGTTAAACAACTTTTATTAGATAATGGCATAAGGACAAGTCTTTCTGCTTCTGGGATTCATTTTGATGAGGCTCAGTTCATGACCCCAAGTCTGGAAGAACAGAGTAAGAAAAGAGAACAAATTATCATCATGTATCTGGACAGACACTACCAGATTGACTAACAATTTACTTTTAAGTCTGTTTATGTCTGCTAGAAAAGATAACAGCTGCGTAATTAAACTCTCTGCCTGACCCAGAGGGAGTAGAGTACACTTAAAATGTTACTGGCCACAGAAATTATTCCAATGAGTATGCTCCAGTTTTACTTAGAGATACCTTTATAAATGTCAATTTACCTCCTCTAAGTACAAATATCCAACCTTCTTGATAACTAGAAATGTCCCACTAGCAGCATGAACTTAAGTATTCAAAACATTTACACCTTTGCTAACATTTAAACCATGGCATACTGATCAATACATGCCACACTGCTCCTCCTGAAGAACCCAGAATCTCTGCTTTTCCTATCAGCAGCAGAACAGACTTACCATATATAAGAAATCCACTTCTGTAGGTCAGGTGGACACAAATTATTGCTAATGTGTTACTATGGATGTGCAACATTTCCTTGCTTGCAATTAATGTCTATTTTAGTGAGCTGCCATATATAGGCTTAAATAGTAGTAGCAGTAGGAGTAGCAGTGGTTATAATGAGAATAAAAATAATTAATATCAACAGTAATAATAGAGGTCTCATTATTAATCTTTAATTTCATCATTTTGTGGGAAGAAGAAAAAGTATTTTTCAATTCTAGACAAAGTATTTTGTAGCAGTATTTCACGGGTTATCTTCTGTTTTATACTATGAGTGTAAACCTTTATGGAAAGGATTGACTTTTCTTTCTGTGCTTGTACTGGACTTGACACACTGTTTATGTCAACAGCAACTAGCAGGTGCTACCATTAAGACAGGGAAAAAACAATTATGCTTGTTCTTCAGACATATTATGTTGATACCAATAAATGAAAGAAAATTCTAGGTAAGATTTTCACATAGAATAGAGATGTTACACTGAAAAAACATCTTTCATAAATCATTTTTTCAAAGAGTGTTTTATGTCCAAACTCTCTTCCTCTTGTCCAAAGGTGAGAGATCTCTACCCTGGAGTGTTTCACAAACACACCTACCCTATTCCATAATGTTACAACAGACTTGATGAACAGTGCCCTTCATACATTTTTGTTTGTACATATGACATGTAGGCGGTAAAAGGATAAAATGCTGATTATCATGTTTTGCAGTAAAATTTTGGTTTCTTATGTTTCCATTTTACTTCATTTTGCATGGTGACATTTTTTAGTGATTTGGGGGCTTGATACTTCTAAGTGTCCTGGAAGGCTGATAACTGGAAATACGAACAATTCAGGACAATGGTTTTTTTGTTGGTTTTTTTTTTTACTTTCAAAGCAACAGAAAAGAACTTCTCCAAGAATTAAAAAAACACCTAATATTAATGAAAGTAACTTAAACACTGTATACCATGAGATTAGAATATTACTTACAAAACAATCTAAAATTTAATATTAGCTCTAAAATGAGAAGTTGAAGCACAGAATTAAAATGTTTATACAGATGCTGTCAGATTTTCTGTTAAAACTGAGAATTGTTGATGAGCAAATTACTGACAGAGTTTATTAGATTTATGCAATATGTTTACCTAAAAACTTCCAAGGTCGGCAAAATGATCCTTATGTCATACAATGTGTTAAAAAATAATTTAATCCTAAATTCGTCAAATGCACTTTACTTTAAAAAAGGGGAAATTATTCCCTATTTATTTAAATTCTAAAACCAAAATAAGGTAAACATTATTTATTATTGGAAGCAATATCAACTAGTGGTTACCTTCTAAAATAGAATTTTGAAATGTGTAAATTGGAGTCTAATTTAGCTTGCATGAGCTCTTTCTTAATAGCAATAAAATTAGAGAATGAAGGACTGGAGAAAAGGAAAAAATATATTTGACTCTCTAGAGTTTATAAGACTGATAATTTGGGGAAAATGTATTTTATATTTATAAACTAAGCTTATTTATTATGATTAGCTCTAATGATGAAAAAGTTTATTTTTTTTATTATATCTTCAATGAGAATGTTGCAGCAGTTGAAGCATTCAAAAGAAAGAGAGAAAAGAAAAAGAATAATTTATTGGGAATTCCTGAAACATTCTTGACAAGGTGTTGTGAGAAAAGGCAACAAGATAAGGAATATCTAAATCACAGCAATATAGTAGAGAAATATTTAATGCCCATTTAGTAATAAAGAGGTTTTTATTATTATTTTGGTAACTGGTTTTTATTTTGCTAGTCCAGCTTAATGAACACCACAGTGAACTTTATAGCAAATACAAAGAGAAAAATATAAATATTTCTATTTGTTAAATTGATTGTTGATATTTACTGTAGAAGAGTAAAAATTATTTTCCCCAAATTTGTTGATTTGGTAATTAAGAACATCTTGGATCAGTCTTACTTTGGACCATCAAAACTTCTGAGAAATACTGTTCTGGCTAACATGACTTCCTTCCTGCATAAGACTGTGGGAGGAGTCTAACTTTACTAAGAAATTTAAAGACTTTGAGAAATATCTATGCACATTACTTTGCAATTTTAAAGTCTGCCATAAAACAGTATCATTCTGCCCATATCGGAAAGTATATTAATACAAAAATATTTCTTAGAGGATGTTATTTTTGAATGATACTCTATATTTTAAAGGTTGTAGTTCATGTTTTATTACTGCCGCTCAGTCTGTACAAGGTGACTTTCATAGATCTGACTTGGTTGAAATGTTATTCATTTTCCATAAGGCATTACAAAGTTGTAAGGGTTTCTTCCTTTGTAATTTAATATTCTCTTCTGATCTCTGTGTCATTTGCTCAGAGTTAATTAGCAAAAGATTGGAATGGGGAATTCATAGAAGTTTTTATTAAAATTATGTTAACAGGTTAGAAATTCAGTCGAGACCTCCTAAAGTGCACAGTATTAGTGTACAGTAAATATATTTTTCTATCAGGTTTTCATACTAAAATTTTTCATATGTAGAGCATTGATTATCTGTATGTTCAACCATTAAAGAGAAAAATTCTTTTTTTCTACTATTTAGAAGTGATTTGTAGTGGTCCTGTAATATGTTTTTAAGACTCTTAAGCCTTCATGTATCGTGTCAGTTTCAAGCAGATTTCATGGAAGGCTTTTTCTATTCACAGTGGCCAAAAACACAAAAGAAAAGAAAAACTTTCCCACTGCAGGACAAGTCTTAGGTATAGTGTTACTAATGTGAGTGTGACTCATTTTCTGAGTGAGTCCTTTCAGTTAATGTCCTGTCCCATAAAGATAAGTAGCCATTTATTCAGGTTGTATTTGATTATTTTGTCAGCCAGTAAATAATTTCTAAAAGTTTCAATTGATTCATTTAAACGCATATTACTTATGAATCTTTGGTTAATTCTATATTCATAAGATATCCATCAGACTTAATACTCCAATAAAACCTTCTCATATTGCTCTCAAAATTATAAGGGACTGAAATTTCCAAGATGACCAATTTTTCAGGTTGGATACTGTGAGTAACACCGACCTTTTCCCTTCTTCTTGTCTTATGTTCTTGTTCTATAGTAATCTTTCTATTACAGTAAGGTTATTTTTAAAATTCCTATAATTGTACATCCTATAATTTGTTTTTTGTGGATTCCTAGGTCACTTGTATAAATATTGTCGGTCTAAGAAATACATTTTGAAATCACTGTAATAAAAAGAGAAGGACAGGTAAAGATAACAATATCATCCAGAAGACAAAGTATGGTGAAAGGATCCAGCCTACAGTTTGCAATTTCTGTAACCCATAGATAATCCAGTGATATGTGCCTGCTCTTCTTCCAAGTTTTGAGTAAGATGGAAGCTCTCAAATAACCACTGATTAGAACTGGGAGAAAACTACACTGCTAGTATATGGTATCCTTCCTTTCACCTTTTTTTTTTTTCTTATTCCAACAAAATAAGTATTTAGAGATTTAACTGAAATTCACTGGTTTGTGAGAATATCACTCAAAAACTGCATGCGCAATGTCTGGTGCTGCAGTGCAAAGACTATTTAATTCATTCTGGGCTGATTGCAAAGCACAATGTTCTTTACAGACTCTTATTCAAGAAAACACTCCCTGGTGAATCTGAATAATAATATGCTTTCCGCTTTCTGAGTAAGACCGAAAATATCTGTGACTGGGCCAGACTTGAGGCTGATCACGATCTGTACTGTCCCCATCAGTCCAATGTAGATGTTTAGGAAACAGTGTAAGAACAGGTACAAACCATTTCAGTTATATTTCTAATTCCTTCCTTCCTTCCTTCCTCGCTCCCTCCCTCCCTCCCTCCCTCACTCCCTCACTCCCTCACTCCCTCACTCCCTCACTCCCTTTCTTTTTTTTTCTCTCCCACATTTTCTCTCTAGTCCTGGTCTCGCAATTCTATTCAGTTTCTGTTACAGGTCTTACTGTAGAAAAACATTTCATAAATGCTTAGAATTCATGGTTGACAGGCATATATTATAAAGGATTTATATAACTAATATAATTTCACACATGAAATCATATTCAGACTTGCATGAGATGCAGGCTTGGAAATAACACCTATGTTTAAATTTCTGGAAAATTTTCAGTATTTATGCTTGCCATAAACTCACCAAAACTTAATGACATTAACCTGAATTGTTCTATATTCAGTTATTTGAAATTTATGCATCAAAACCTGTGCAATTTTTCTGAGAAAAAGCTTGAAGGACTGATATATTTTTTACTAAGTATTTCTGCTTACCTGAGGAATTCTGCTTTTCCTGCTTTGTGGCAACAGGTTTGAGTTTCACTGGATGCCTGGAAGCAGTCTGAGCCTGAACGAAGTAGGGCTGCGTAAGGCGCCTGGCTACAAGTGCGTCTTGAGACATGGAACTACTCACAGTATGTGTTTGTACTAATGCTAATTTGGGAACACCTTCCATCATCCAGCAGATTATGTCTTTTGCTGTCCTCATTTTTTTCCTGATTTTCTCACTTCCTAAAATTGCCTTATGCATGTTTAAAAAAACTGTAGAGGTCTGTTAAAATTTGCCAATGAAATTCGCTGAAAATGGTATCTGTTTTACATTGTGGAATTTGGCCAAGACTTTGCTTCCAAATATGAATCCGACTTTCAAGATGCCATGACAGAAGACAACATTCATAAAGACAACCAGGAGAGATACTGTTCTGACAGTGAGGAGTATGTCTGTGGAACGGGGAAGAAGGGAGCAGTGAAAAAAAGGAGAGCTATGTGGCCTGAAGGGGAAGAAGAAAACAGGCTGACACTCAGAGAGTAAGGAACAGAGAAGAAGTAGCATGAGAGTGTCCTGTGGGGAGGAGGGAGATAAGAAAACTGGAGCAGAAGGGAGTAAGTATTGGGGAGAATCAGAGCAAAAAAGCTGGGATGACTGGGGAGGACAAGAAGCTAAGGGACAAAATGAAATGGATGCACTCTGAAAAATTTATAAAAATATTGTTGTGAAGACAAATTGATTAATGCTTTAAAAGTACCAGCTGTTCTGCTAATGAAATCCATAAAAAATCAAGATGTTAATAATCATATTTCAGTGCAGAGTAAAGATAACTTGTAGTAAATAAACTCCAGAGCCACATATTGAATGATAAGAGAAAAGTGAAATATTGAAAAATTGTCTAAGGTATAAGCATGTGCCCTGAGTGACGCAGGTGTCCTGTGGAAGAACTAAAGATTGTATCAAAAAAATTAAAGATTATATCATAACGTATGCTCACAAAGGTTAGCAAATAAAATTTGCATGGGCAATCTTCATTCTGACATTTCCTAAATCTGAGGGGTTTTAATGTTCTTACTGGCATTAAAATTAGAAAACAGTTAAGCTGGGTTAAACACAGAATCAATGAAATCTTAGCTGCAAGTGCTTCTGCTTCCCAGACTGTTTAAAGCTATTGGTATACCTGGCTCAAACAAACAAATAAAAAAAAGATATTGCTCTATTCTTCAGATGTAAAACACTGATGCTTTAAAAATAAGCACAGCATGAGAAGTTCTACTGAAGATCTAATTAGTCTCTGAAGTTTTAAATCTGTCTTATGGTGCCTCATATTTCTGTGCAGAAACTCAAGAAATAATAGCATTGCACTCAGTTTGCTTCAGTGCCTTCAGAAATCTTTATTTCATGCTGCAGAGTTAAACTGTCATTAATTTGATTCACATCATGTAACTACATTTTAGGAAGAATAATACAAACTTGATCTGACATTCTTATTTTCTTTTCCAGCAACTTCCTTTTTTTTCTAGCTTTTATAATCCTCTGGGCTCCTGTTCTACAGGATATTCTGATTATATCAGTTCTTTGACTCTTTCAGCTTTCAACCTGACTTCCTTAAGATGTTTAAATAGTGGATCTTTAGGGGAAATTAGCTAACTTTCCTTGTCTTTCTCAGGTTCTGATTTTACCATCTGTTTCCATTCTTTCTTGAAGAAAACAACCCCATTCCTAAGAACAGCAATGAAAAATGGAGTTTCAGAGACAATTTATAATGACCTCTCTGACATTATGTAATTTTATGTTGTAACTAAATAGGGAACTAAGATTTTTTAACTGCTACAGCAGAAGAGTAAAAAGAGAAAAAATGCTCTTTGAATAATGTGATTTTGATGCTTTGAAATGTTGAACTAAGGAAAGCAACTAGTGGATTTGGAGATGAAGAACTTTTTAAATTATTTCTTGAATCTCAGAAGAATTCCCCAGCTAATCCCTAAATGAGCCCATAAAACAACTTGTAAACAACATATTTCTGAAACATATTTTCTTGTCTATCTTTTAAAGTAGTACATTTTCCAGTGTGCATTATTTAATGTAGTATGAATATTTCACCATATTTTCCAATACATCAGTAAAAAAATTACTGTCTCAATAAGTAACAGAACTCTTTGTAATTCAATTCTTAAATTCCAAAATGCCCTTTTATCTTCGTTAAGTGAATTATGTATTTGAAAATACGACTCTTCAGTCCAACTGTTCATTTGTATCACCTCCAAGAAATCTCTTTCTCTAACTCCACCAGAATACTTGGTTATAATTCTCAGTGCGCAAAAAGAGATGTCACTAAGAGAGATAGAAACTTTATAGTACAAGATATCTTTCTCATAATGAACTGGTTATTGAATTCCATGGACTAGGAAACATTTTGAGCCAAATGTTTAAAAGGAAATCCCCTTTGGCTTTGGAAAGAGTAAAAGCCATAGAGTATGTGGCAAATTATATTATTTTTCGGGAAAAACTGTTATTTATCATTCCAATAAATAAAGATTTAAATAAAGGGGCTTACTTAATGCTGCTTCAAATTAAAATGTATTAGCAATAATCATAGGAAAATAATACAATAAAACAATCACTAATACAAAACTTGAGAAAAGTAAGAATGAATTAAAGATGGTTACTGAGGTAGTGAAGAAATATTCATTGAAATATTGATGTCTGATATGGCAAATGATAATTGCAATAATTTCACTTTTACACACTTATGCATATACTTTTGAATGTCTTGTCAATGAAAATTGCTATGTTAGCAGGGACCAACAGAATGGAATTAAGATGGAAAGGAAAATAAAATTTAAAACAGTGTTTGTATAATGAAACTCAAAAAAAGAAATGGGATATAATACATTTTAAATGAGCATTAGGCCAAACATAACAGCTATGACATCTTGTAGAAAAGAAAATTTGTGCTGGATGTTTAAACAGGCAGACAAAATTACTGAAAATTAAAATTCACAAGCAGGTGCTGGTTTTCTGTGGGATTTTTTATATCCAATAAATACATCCTAAAACCCCATAGGCTTTGGTACTTTTTTGCCCTAAGAAGAAATTTAATAAAAATAAAGAACAAGTACTATACGTGTGTTGTCACTTTTTCTAACAGGAGATGATGCAAATGAATACGAACAAAATAAAAATGGCTATATGAGAAAGACAGAAAAGAAGTTTATGAGAAGGATTTCCTGACATGGCTACCTGGTTATCTGTGCTAAGAGGCGTTGGGTTCCAAGAGATCTCTTTCAGTGGGGTTATCTTACACTGTCAAATACAAATTTGGAGGACAGAGTTAGCTAAATTCTTGCTGAAAACAGACTAGAAAATCAATAATGATTGAACTGTCCAATTTAAAAAACCCTTTTTCCAACATATGCCTGATACAGGTCAAGCTCCTACAGTCAAATAGAATTAGCTTTGTTGCATAAATGGCTGTGGTAGTTCAAATGAAAATGCAGATATGAGAAACCAGGAGATGGGCAAAGTAAAGATTCACAGAAAGTGTTGATAAGGATTCACAGAATATTCTGAGTTGGAAGAGACCCACAAGGATCATCAAGTTCAACTCTTAAATAAATGGCCTGTAACAGGAACTGAACTCACCACCTTATATTATTAGCACCATACTCTAACCAGCTGAGCTAATCTCAGGGTGGCATTTAAAGGGAAAAGAAATAGGAAAGAGACCAGAAGAAATAATAAAAAAGTAAAGAAGAAACACAAGAAAATAAAAGGAGAGTAAGATTTTGTCTCATATGTAAAATGAGATGAGTAAATTTTTATCTCATATATAAGAAGGAAATATATTTAGTAAGTGGTACAGCAAAAACCAGTCTGTTAGCAATGCTACTAAATCAGGATTCAAGGTGTTTTGTCTGGGACCTTTTGGGAGGAGGGGGGACAGGTCACACAATCTAATGTGTAAGAAAGGAAAAGTACAGGTTTCACTTACTGAATTCAGAATTCAATTCACACTCAATTCAGAATTCAGAAGCAGTATTCAGACTGCCTTACAAAGGAAGTCAGCTACATTAACTATCAATGATTATATGCATTGGAAGCTATTGAAACCTTTAAATATTATCTGCTGGATTCTTTAGGTACATCATGTAGGCAGCATTATTAATTTATGGTGCTCTGTGGTGCTCTTAAACTGAATTTTCTCTGCAGATTGAATACTGCATATTCTGTCTGTCCCTTAGGGCTTTCATACTCTTTTTTGTCCATGTCACTGAACAAGAACAAAACAGGAGCAAGAGAAAAAAAGACAGGCATCCTGTTTGAGGTCCTATACTCCCTGGTACAGCAAAGAGTGGTGAAAGGAAATAAACTGCATCTTCAAAGAGGTACATATTACTGAGAAAAAGGTACGCTTGATTATTCCATTCAAAAGTGTCCAAAAAGATGAGTGCAAAGCTATCAGCAAGTAACACCCAAAAGAACATATCATGGTGATAAAAAGGAAGCTATTTGTTGACAGAACTACTATAAAAAGGATGTCACTGAGTCCTGCCAAGGATAGTGTCTTGGGCTGCAATGCAAGATGTAACCAGAAGTATGTATTCCATTTCCATCTGTTAAAACCAGGTGGGGCAGTGCTCTTTATCTCTTCCAGGACCCATCCTCCCTCCAGGAGATATCTTCTGTTAATGGGCCATTGAGCCTCACTGCATGACTGATAAAATTACATCATCCCATTGTGAGATGTTCCTCCCAGGGGGAGGAGCCAAGAATTCCTACCTAGATACTATCTGAGATCTGGAACACCAGAGACAACCTTTTCCCACTGGATTCCCAGAGGAAGACCAGACCCTTCTACATCACTGCTGGACCTTCAGAGGAAAACTCCACCCTTCTACAGGATCTCTGCAGCCAGCATTGAATCAGACTGCTACCAATACCCTGACTGACAGGGTGTCAGGTTATATTCTGACTCTGTCAGTGTTTTTGTACTACTGCATTTTATTTTAATTTTCATCTTAAATTGTACTTCTGACTTGGGATCTCCCACTGGTTTGCTTTCAAACCAGCACAGATATAAAAAAGTGTCAGTGACATTTTAAGTTACTCTAAAAGGTAACTAAAATCACAGCTAGTACTTACTGCATTTATAAGCAATACACATTCAAATACCTCTGAGAGATGTTTTGAAGGACAAGTGATGAAATGTTATGTTTCATAATGTAACTGGATGCCTGTTAGGCTTAAATCTTCTCCCTGACAGAGGGTCATTGCTCTGTTTCCAAAGCTAGCAAGTTTGGTGTGGCAAAAGCTTTGAGATTTATAAGCTTTGAGTTATAGGAGAGATATGAGTATGGAAATCAAGCTATTCTACAGCTAGAACTACAGCATAGCTCTTTATCAGAGTTATGCCTATATTCACACCCAGAGTATCAAGTCATTAGTTCCCTAGGTAGTCCAGGAATGTGCCAAAGATTCTGTGCACAGATGTGAAAATGGACTGGCTTGAAACAGCAGATAGATGTGAAACCAGGTCATTGACTGAACTATAAGACACATACAAAATGAAGTAGTTGACTGATTATTTCAAGAAGCTCTCCATCTGGGAATTTTGAAGAGTCTAGTGAATCTCCCAAGACTGTCCATAGGCCAGTTCATGTGCTTAAATGCATTGATTAGCACCCTGGATAATGAATATGTCAATTCCCTTTGGACACTCTCCTAGTCATTTCCTCCTGTAAAATTGATCAAACTGTATAGAAATAAGACTCAGGTAGTGATCCAATAAAACCTTGTAGATTGTGGCTGGATGACAGGTGCCCACCCAAGCCACTCTGTCACTGCCATCATATGGCCAGGGGAGTTAAAAAAGCAAAAGGCTTATGGGTAAGGACAGTGGGAGGTCACTCCCCAGTTACCATCACAAACAAAACAAACGCCACTTGGGAAAATTAATTGAATTTATTACGAATCAAATCAGGGTAGGATAATGAGACATAAAACCAAATTGAAGAAACACCTTCTCTCCACCTCTCCCTTCTTTCTGAGCTTAGTTTCACTCATGATTTCCCTACCAACTCCTTCACAGCAGTGCAGAGGGATGGGGAATGCGAGATGTGATCAATTCATCATATAATTCTGCTCCTGCCCCTGAGGAGAGGACTCCTCAAGCCTTTCCATGTTCCAGTGTAGGGTTCCTCCCACAGGAGACAGTCCTCTATTAACTTCTCCATCATAAATCTTTCCCCGGGCAGCAGTTCCTCATTAACAGCTGCAGTGTGGGTCCCTCCCATGTGGTGCAGTCTTTCAGGAACAGCCTGCTCCAGCATGGGCCTTCTGGGGTCACAAGTCCTGCCAGCAGACCCACTCCAGTGTGGGCTCCTCTTTCTGTTAATGCACAGGTCCTGCCTGGAGCCTGCTCCAGCACAGCTCTCCCATGGGGCCACAGGCTCTTTTGTGTATCCACCTGCTCTGGCACTGGCTCCTTCCCAGGCTGCAGGTGGATCTCTCCTCCACCAGGGATCTCCATGGGATGCAGGGGGCCAGCCGTCCTCACCATGGGCTGCACCACGGGCTGCAGAGGAACCTCAGCTCCTGCTCCAGGAGCACTTCCTGCCCCTCCTGCTTCACGGACCTCGGTGTCTGCAGGGCTGCTCCTCTCACACATTCTCACTCCTCTCTTCTCTGGCTGCAATTGTTGTTGTGCTGCAATGTTTTACCTTTCTTAAACACTTCATGTTTTGCTGATTGGCTCGACCCTGGCCAGCAGTGGTTCCATCTTGTAGCCAGCTGGTATTTCCTCTGTTGGATATGGGGGAAACTTTCAGCAGCTTACAGAAGCCACCCTTGTAGCCCTCTCTCCCCCCAGGCCTTTCCAGACAAACCCATTCCTGAAGTTGCAGTAAAGGTCACATCTTTTTCCAGATAGTTAAGGGACATTTAGGAAGTATTTTGTATTTAGTTCAGATAATCAGTAGAAATAAATATTGCATGTACTAGAGAACCATGGGTCAACTGGATTATAAGAACTTACCAGAAGAGCAGCCTGGGGAGTGTCATACAAACCAGACGAAGATGCAGACAACTCCTATTTGCCCTATATCTGGGCACTAATCAACCACCCTGTTAAAGAAAATTTATCTCAAGAATATATTTTTTTTAAGTTTTAACAACTGGTATTTGTGAATGTCTGTCCAACATCAGTGTGAAACAGTCAGGCTATACTATCACATCAAAAAATATGGTGCTATCACATACTCAATTATTTGAATTATGCAAGTCCTTGAAGAGTCATTCTCTTCACTGTCTTATTGGAGTGTCTTCCAATCACAGGTAATGAGCATTCCCTTGGGGCTTGTTGTTCTAGGGCTTTATTATCCCAGCAGCTTACTTTATGTTGTTTAGAGGGGGGATAGTTAATTCCAAGTGATCAAGAGAATATTTTAAGAACTAAGTTATTGCTTTTCTGAGGTGTGTGTCCCTTTCATTATTCAGTTTCATGATAGAGTTGATGAAATTGTACCCTTCATATTTCCTGTTTGAGCAATTTATATCTAGCAAAAAGTAATCACATATTGTCACAAGTACTGGAAACCTTCTCTACTCCATTATCAGTAAATGCCCTAACCACCAGAGAGTAGAATTCTTCCTTCCCCTTGTCCCACCCCTGCCCCAAATGCACCATTTTTTCCCCTTCTTTGTCTTACTGAGTTAGTTGCATATGAAAATTTAACAGCTCCCACTGGAGGGTCTGAGAAAAACACAAAGCAAACTTTACAACCCAGTGTGATCTGTCTAGTAAAGACAGAAATATGAGTTAAAATCCTGTCTCTAGACCTGATAGGAGATTCATGGACCTAGATATTTCCTTCAAAAATTAGTGCTGCAGTTAGAAAGCAAAGTGAAAGGCACAGTTGTCCCATTTCTCTGTCTGAAAACGCAAAAGGCTGTCGTGTTCAGCTCTCAGAAAGCTTTGCAAAAGGTTTTCAAAGTTCTTCAAAATCTCCTATATAAAAATTATGGCAAAAGTAAACAAAATTAAAAATGCACAAATTAGCCTTTAGCCAGTTCTTTGATATTACCTAGAAGCTATCTTAAAAATACATTGTGACTCTGAATGGTAAATGTGAAGTGAAAGAAATCAAATATCACAGAACCACAGAACCACAGAATCACTAGGTTGGAAGAGACCTTCAAGATCATAGAGTCCAACCCACGCCCTAACACCTCAACCAAACCATAGCACCAAGTGCCACATTCAGTCTTTTTATAAACACGTCTGGGGATGGTGACTCCACCACCTCCCCGGGCAGACCATTCCAGTACTTTATCACTCTTTCCATAAAAACTTTTTCCCAATATCCAGCCTGTATTTCCCTTGGCGCAGCTTCAGACTGTGCTCTCTCTTTCTGTCATTGCTGCCTGGAGAAAGAGACCAACCTCACCTGACTACAACCACCTTTCAGGGAGAGAGTGATAAGGTCACCACTGAGTCTCCTTTTCTCCAGGCTAAACACCCCCAGCTCCCTCAGCCGCTCCTCACAGGGCTTCTGCTCCAAGCCCCTCACCAGCCCTGTTGCCTCCTCTGGACATGCTCAAGTGTCTCAACGTCCTTCCTAAACTGAGGGGCCCAGAACTGGACACAGCACTCAAGATGTGGCCTCACCAGTGCCGAGTACAGGGGAAGAATGACCTCCCTGGTCCTGCTGGCCACACTGTTCCTGATACAGGCCAGGATGCCATTGGCCTTCTTGGCCACCAGGGCACACTGCTGGCTCATGTTCAGTCAGTTATCGACCAGTACCCCCAGGCCACTTTCTGCCTGGGCACTGTCCAGCCACACCATCCCCAGCCTATAATGCTGCAGGGGGTTATTGTGGCCAAAGTGCAGGACTCGGCACTTGGACTTATTGAACTTCATCTTATTGGACTCTGCCCATCCATCCAACCATTCCAGGTCTCTCTGCAGAGCCCTCCTACCTTCAACAGATCGACACACACTCCCAGCTTAGTGTCATCTGCAAATTTACTGGTGAAAGACTCAATACCCTCATCCATGTTGTCAATAAAAATACTGAACAGAACTGGCCCCAGCACAGACCCCTGAGGGACTCCACTGGTGACTGGCCACCAGCTGGATGCAGCTCCGTTCACCACCACTCTCTGGGCCCGGCCATCCAGCCAGTTCCTAACCCAGCAAAGAGAGCTCCTGTCCAAGCCGTGGGCTGCCAGCTTTTCCAGGAGTGTGCTGTGGGAGACAGTGTCAAAGGCCTTGCTGAAGTCCAAATAGGCAACATCCACAGCCCTTTAAGGAAAATTGATAAGAAAACAGATGACTTCTGTCAGCTGGGCATCCTAAAAGGGTGAACTTACATCCTTTCCCCTGAAACTCCAGGTTCAACACAGCACCATTGTTACTTGACTCCTCTTCTTGTTGAAACAAAATTGATATCAGGTTCTTGTTTGAAGCTAAGTCACTGATAAGCCCTCCCTTGGTCAGGGGTTCAGGAGAAGTTAACTGGGCTAATTCAGTGGCAGCCACATTGCCCATTCACCTTCAATGTGGTTTTGTATATATGGAAGAACTGTGTGCAGAAATTCACATAATTTTTTTACTAAACTTAAGACCTGGTGACTTACGATGCCAAGGGCAGAACAGTAATAGATACTGATACTTAAAATGGAATCTTTATCTCCCATTAAAGGAATTCATATAGGGGAAGTAGAGCATGAATGTCAGTACATCAGGGAGACATTGGTAAATTCAAGCAGATATTATTTTAGTCATGACAATCAGGCATATTTAATAAATAAATGGGGTCAGGACACATCAGCAGTAGAAAGAGAGAAAGTGAAGAATGGAGAGAAATATCCATAAAGAAACATCAAGAACTCTGGGTTTTTTTTATCACTAACTTAATTTTATTTTAGTTCATGCAGGGCATAATATGAATTCAGGCATAATTGCAGAGAAACACTGGAGTACTACTGGGCTATGGACTGCATTTGGGAGGAAACAGAAGGTGATGGCTCTTAAATGGCAAACTTGCCAGGCCAGCAACATGAATACTGAAAGCTGTGTCCAGCCTAACTATACTCAGCCAGTAACTGTTTACATTGTTAAATCCACATTTCCATATGGAAACAACAGTAACAACAACAAAAATGTAAACAACAAAGCAAACAAACCCCCCCAGATCTGTTCATAACAACACAGTTATACAGGCTAGAGTTTTCTTTCAGAAGTAGCAAGTGACTCAATTTGCAATTTACCCAGTTATAGGTACATTGCAAATTGTGAATATAGAGCATGTTCCACAAAGCTGGCACACTATAATTTTGCTGAAAGAAAATTAGCAAATTTTTCTGATTTCTCTTCTGTATGAGTTTATTCCCACAGTTCTTTGCTTTTCCAGACATCTGTATCCTTACATTGCCATAATATTTAGGACTGTGTTGTTAAGGTGTTCTGTGCAAGGAAATGAAATGACCACTTCCAGCATTTTCTGCAACATTCAAAAATGTCTCATCTGACTATTGTGGAATCTTAGAGAACTGAGATAAATAATATACTCAAATGTGATCTATTTTATAAACCAGTTAAAGCAGACAAACCAATTAAAGCTCTGCCAACAATTGACTGCAAATTCATGACGACAAATGGAACTGATACTGCCCAACTGACTTAACAGTTCTCAGGATTTCAGAAAGCATAGCCCAGAATACACAATCACCCACCCAGTCAGGTGAGGGCTGTCCAGGAGTTGCCTTAAGGCAACATCCCAGCCCATGGAGAGAGACCCCAGCTGCAGACCCACTGTTCTGAGGAGGCAGACCCAGGTGCCTCCCTGCTCCAGCAGGGCTCCAGCAGTACCATATCTGATCACTGCTCACACAGGGTCACGTCACCGTCACACTGTCACTGCCTGGGGTCTGGTCTCATGCCCCACAGCAGACACCCTGTAAATGTGATGGACATTGGCCTGCCCGAGGTCAGTCACAGGTCACTCTGCAGTATTTGGCACGCTGACACCGTTATGTTGCTCCTGATTACGGACCAGCCATGACTAAGCAAGGTCTCAAGGTGCTATGATTCATCCTTTGTGTTCTGAAATGCACAGGGCAAATGGAAACACTTTGCTCCAAAACACTCTTGTGCTACAACACCAGCTCTTATGCAAGTCCTTCAGAGAAAAGAGACAGTGAACTTTTTATGTAACCTCCAGACCAGGGCTGCATCTACTGAGAAAGGTTACAACTAAAACTCCTTATTTACATTAGCATTTCAAATTCACAATATTTTTTTAATGAGACTATTTTTCTATGAATATACTAATCACCGGGAAAAAAAATCAGGTTAACTTCCACTGTGAAAACATTTTGCTGTAAGAGCTGAAAATATGTGAACAGTGAAAAACCAGTTTAGCTTCATTGCTAAACATATGAGCTATTGCACTATCTGCATTCTTGATTTTTCACTGAAATAATTTAAAAGACACCACTAAAAAGTTACTAATTTGATGACACCCCCACAAAAATTCAGATGCTGAACATGATTTTTTATGATCCAAGTGCAAAGTGAAGAGTTAGGGTCCAAAATGACTGTGAAAAGTGGCAGCACATTTTATATGTGCTGTTGATTTGCTTATCATGTGAAGTGTAGACAACATAATCATGATGGAGTCTGAGAACTCCTGCAAATGGCAGTTCTCAAGTCCAATAAAAAAATGGACCACCAGGAGAAAAAGTTATTGAAGTGTCTGTAGAGTACTGTTCTGGACATATGGCATGAAAATGGATATGCTGCTGGCTATTCTTTGTCATTCCTAAGCTCTGATTCATTAAAAAGACATTTTACAGCAACAAACAAGCAGAGCTGTGGCTAATGATCATGTGTGAGTTGACACAGGCAGCTGGGACAACCACAGACTCATGGCTGGAATGTAAAGAGTAAATTTATTCCATTACCTCGATAACGGAGGGATCCCTGAAGCAGCACCTGGGCAGAGGAATAAAAAAAAGGCACTGTTAAACTCTGTCCATGGCAGAGGATCACTGGCCTGGTCTTCACATGGGCTTGTCAAGAGTTTCTCCCAGCTGTAGTGTCACTTAAGTGACTTGCCAGTTTTTCACTTTTTAACACTTTCCTCACAATAAAGTAGTTAAAAAAAAAGGCCCACTGCAACTACCAATTGTTGAAAGAAAAGATATATGCATCTTCTAAAATACTGGTGGTCCTGGAGTTTACTTCTTCACATAATTTTTGTTTATGCACAGTCTAGATAAAAGCAAAGATAATGTTTCTGTCATCATGGCAGGCACAGAACCTTTCTGAGGCCTTGGATAAATTATCAAAATACTTTCAGTCTATTTCTCTTCCATCTCTTTCCATTTTTCTTTATGGAAATATATTCCTTATGGAAATATGTTTCTCCCAGAAATACATATGTATATATANGAAAATAGGTTTTTTTAAGAATGTACAGGCAAATAGAAAGCAGTTCAGGGAATGAATTGACAGACACATATTTTGAGCAAGAACAAGTTTTCTTTAAGGAACCTGAACATTTTAAATAAAGTTAATATAATCAAATGGTGATTGCAAAATGCTCTGAATACTGTGGTCTCCATTATCAATGTTACTTTTTTGGACGCCTGGTTCAACACATATGAAAACCTTCCTATTTACACTTTTGCTAAGTGCACTGACCAAAATGTGGAACAAATCATTCTTAGAAAGCCAAGAAAGGTGGTTTGGTTTGGTTTGCTTTGCTTTGCTTTGCTTTGCTTGGCTTTGCTTTGCTTTGGTTTAGGGGGTGTATGTATGTGTTTGGGGTTTTTTTAACAGGACCATTTGACCACAATTCTTGAACTGACAAGAAAATATGGGGTCTGGTTTCATCAGCCAGAGGAAGAGGGATTGTTTATCTGCTAGGCACAAAGGAGCTCTATGATCTGTCAGGCACATTCCCATCACATCTGGGACCATGCCTCCACCACAGAGCAGGTGAGCCCCATCCTTAGAGATTCTACCATTCCTCCTTCTTCACAAATATTTTAGTTTGACTTTGGGTTGAACAAATGTATTCCTCGACTTTGATAAATGGCAGCTGAGTTTGTTGACCTGAAATCTCTAAATGTGCATTTTTATAGGAAGCAGAGAGTTCCTGTACTATGTGTGGATAAAAATGATAATTATTGAGTAAAGTCTATAAGTTGCATTTATCTTCTTAAGCAGTCTTCTGAATATTTCTGCTTTCTCTCAGTGGCTGAGTGGCAAAGACTACTTTTGAGCAAATTAATGTCTTCCTAACAAAGCTAATGTCATGCTTAAATAAGGTTTGTAAGCACCTTTAAAAGTTTTGGAAAATCTAGAAAAACTTCTAATGAAATGCGTCAGGAAACCATCCTGGTTATTGTGAATTCATGAAATATCACAAAGTCATATTCATTGGCATATAGTAATAAAATAAATTGCATGGCAGAATAATACCCTGATAACCTTGAGTTTATATATAATTTTTGAGATAATTACAGCATACTGCTTATGGTTTGGGCTCTTTTTCCTAGTTTTTTCCCTCACAGTTCTTCCTGTCTTCTCCAGCCTAGATCTTTTAGTGGGTGTGGGTATCTCTGCTGTTACAGAAACTAAGGAATTCTATTTATGTCTTCCTAGCACAGAATCCCTTGGAGAGATGCTAGCTGGGGTGAAATATGAGTAAATTACAACATCCTTTGAGAGCTTGATGAATTTACTGAAAGATGAAAAATGCATGGGTTTAAAAATATGAATTTTTCCTTCATCCATTAATAGATTCAGTATGTTTCCACAAGACAGCTGAGATAGACAAAATAACAGAACTTATGAAATTTGTTTATTACAATTCATCTTTCAGCAATCAAACGCTATTTTCATAGTCCCATAAAAATTCGGCCAACAAGCATTCTTTTTTTCTTCCTATACTCTTGAACATACTGCAGTCTTATTGGAGATATGCTATTACCTCTAAACATTTTTTTAATACAAATCAATGCTGAAAATTTTTTTAAAACACTTATTTTAACATGTGAGAAAATGATTCTTCTTTCTCAAAAATGGCTGAACTATTTTACCAACACCTGCGAGACAGTTTCCTTTCAAAGAGAGCAGAAACTTGGTGTATTTTAAAAGAAAAGGTAACAGTTGCATAAGACCAGAAGTCACTGAAAAGTGACTATTGGAATGAGAACCTGTATGCAACCTTAACTACAGATGTTGTTACTGACCCTGTATAGCAAATCACATGGAATTGATTAATCAGAGAAAAAAAAAAAACATAACAACTCTTTCCTTATAAACAAAAATAGATTGAAAAATATGCATCTGTATTTTTCTTTAGTTTTGTTCACATTTTGCAGTAGAAAAGTTGTTGAGGTAGAGAAAGTAACAGCACTGACAATTTTTCAGTGATCATGATCATACTTAACTTGTAAAACTCTAAATCTCTACCTGAATGCTACCCAGCATGCACATGGATACCATGTATAAATGTAAAAAAGAAGGAATTTTCCAGACAACTTTTTCAATATCAGCAAACAATATTAAATACTTATGACAATATCTTTATGTAGGTGTCGATAAGAAAGAACATTATAAGGCTCCCTAATCGATATAGTCCTCTTTCTATTCCAAGACTGATGTGGTCACTGCTAAAGAGTTGAACTTGGCAGGCACAAGACAAAAGTAATACACTTCAAATTTTTTTTCTAGCAGTGGCAGCTGGATTTTGTGCTGATGTTCTGGCTGATTCTGCTTTCAATTGTTATGACAGATACAAATAGTTACTGGCTGCCGAGTTCATACCATTTGAAGAACACTTTTTCAAATCTCACTCTATACATTTTGCTATAATGTTCAAACAAGGGATTTGCTGTATATAATCTCGATATTCTTTAAATATTCTAGAATAAGCACATGAGAGCTGGTTTCTCTTACTTGTTACTGTTTTCTGCAGGAGTATTCATACTGGTTGCACACAGTTATTTTTCTAGTAATATTTTTTGTTTCTTCTAAATTTCTTTGGAATAAAAATGTCTGGTTATTAATATAATTTGATTTGCATTAATATGTAGGTTGTGTTGTGGTTTTTTGGTTCATACTTTGGTTTGGATTTATTTTTTCTGTTTGTGTATAACCATAGTTTAAAAACTATTTGAAAATAAATGTAAATGAAAATTACTTCTATTTCAAAATGTCCTTTTTAAAATATATGTGTCTTTCTTCTAGTGGGTCAAAATAATTTTAGTAGACAACTGAAAAAATATTCCAGTAATACATAAAGGATGTGGTTCCCCTCACATACTTGTTAGGCAGTGTCCACTACTAGTAGTGCTGTCAGTCAGATCCTACTATTAGTATTATAGAATCATAGAACAGTTTAGGTTGGAAGGGACTTTTAAAGGTCATATAGTCCAACCTGCTCTGGCAGTGGCTGCATGAAGAATATCAGGGCCATCTGATACAACAAATGACAATCAGCAAGGCCTCTCTATATATTGCATTCAGTTTTATACTTACTGCTACAAAAATTTATAATTCCAAAGTGTTGGTTTTCATATGCCTCTGTGCAGGAGCTGAAAATCAGTGTTTGTGAGTCCAAAGTATACCTAATAGGCTGAGTTAAATTGATAACTCTAACCAAAGTTATTTAAGCCAAAATAGGCTTCTAGGTCATCAACGATTAATTACAGAAGAGACCTAAGTCCTAATGGATATGTCATTTTAAGGACAAAGGATATCTATAAAGAAACCTTACCATCACTGACACATTGATACAGCATGAGAAAACTTATGACAGCTGTGAAATTCCTGATCAAGAACTGCAGGAAGCTGTCATTTTCCCATCCATTCTTTCAAGCCTCTGGAGCTGCCGTAGCTCAGGCTTTGCACCATTCTGCTTTCTCCTCCTGGACTGGCCCCAGGTGGCAGCCAAACCCCACCCAGCCACTCATTCTCTCTAGCTGACTTCAGAAGGTTTGGGGCAGGAAATAGAAAGAGCAGTAAAAAGAAAGTCCAGGGATCAAGATGTGGAATAGTACATAAATTACCTGATTTTATAAAAATAATATTTATTGGAAAAAAAAAAAACAAAAAACAACTAAACACCCAAACATTAAAAAGTATTGGAGACACCTTTTCTCCTCCTTTCCCATGCTTGACTTTATTCCAGACTCTTCTTTCCTCTTGCTATTGTGGCAGGTTTCCCTCAGTCCTTTCAGAGAGGTGATGCACAGCACAGGACAGGAGTATGTTATGGTCAGAATGTAGTGGCTTCTCTCTTTCACTCCTCATTCTTTTCCCTGCTCTTTTAAGGGCTTTCTGCTGGGTGGCAGCTCCTTCAGGAACATCCATCTGCTCTGGTGCTAGTCCTCCACAGGCTGCAAAGAACACCTGCTCCCACATGGAGAACTTCCTTCTCCTCCTCCTCCTCTGATGCTTGTATTCCCTCTGCTGGTTTTCCCTTGTTTTTGTTTTTTGTTTATTTTATTTTGGCATTTTTTTGTTTGGTAGGTTTTGGGTTTTTTTGTTTTGTTTTGTTTTCCTCTCTCCCTGTAGTACTTTTGTGCCTTAAGTACATTTTCACAGTTGGCACCAGCTTGGCTGATGGACTCAGCCATGTTCTGCAGTGGGTTCATTTTGAATCTAGCTGGAAACATCTGTGTCCAGAGAAGGGCAGCTCTTGCCTTCTCCTTGCAGAAGCCACCCCTGCAACCCTCTGTTAGCAACAGCCTGACTGATGCACCCAATACACAATCCTACCCCTTTTTAAATTCAAATGCCCTCAGAAGAAGTAGAATTATCAGTGATACTGAAAGTTCTGCTCTAGTTGAAATGGTGGAATATATATACAGCTTTGAAAAAGATATCCCCTATTAAATTGTTTAAATCTGATATTCATAATCTATTTTCAAAAACCTTGAGAATCTGATACTATTAAAGACAACAGCTGTACAGAATGCCTCAAATGTAATTGTGTGACTATGGAAGTATTTGTCAGCATCCTCTTGGATAAATAATGCATCAATATTAGATCTGCCTTTGTTTCACTAATTACTACAAGTTCTAGATTAATTTTACTTTAAGTAATATGGAGTTCATTAATATTATTAATTTCTATAATAATTTTACATTCCATGAAAATATTATTATATATATACAATATTACTTTAAATGTATGTATATATATAAATTGTTCCTTCCCTGTAGCTTAATGAAATTGTTCCTTCTTTTATTGACTTTAATTTTTGAAAGATATTTTGAAATTGACTATTTATAATAAGGCAATGATCATGCTACAAAATGTGCTGCCTCTACCCTTGTACTGCCCTTGTTACTGCCTACAAAACAGCCAGTTCTCTGCTAGCTGTGACAGAGCTTACAGGAAATAACTCTGGAAACCTATTTCTCTTGCCTTTTTAAATGTTGCACCCATTGTCTCTAAATGGAAGACAATATATTTCAAAGTATGTAACATGAGGCAATGCATTGAATTATACTGCTATGCCACCTACAGCCACATGTATGCATTTCTGCCAGAAAAGCTTTTTCCTTATGTAAAAATAATTACACAAAAAGCAATCTGATCTAAACATGCAGTGTCTTCTGTTTGTGTTCTCTGTTTTCCATATAATCATAGCACTGATGAAAACATACTGAGCTCTCAGTAGTTTATCAAGGAAAAAGTATTGATTGGTTTGATTATCTTTTCAATCACAAAAGCCTGAAAGAAAAAATAAAACAAAAACTCCCTAAATATACTAAAGACCGTTTCTATATTGTTTTTATGCAATGAATCAAGTTCTAAGGCTTTAATGTTGTTGTCTTAAAATTGGTTATCTTTGCAGTGCTCATTTACCTGGTGCATGAGACTGATTAAAAAGATAGAAAACTTCAAAGGTTTATACACTGTGTGCCATGCACACTTTAAATGAGTGATGTCTAAATAAATATTTGGAGTGGTAGATATATCAGAATTTTTTTCACATTTACCATCTTTTCCCTGTTGGATATAACATTAAATGTTATGTAAAGGATTTACTACAGCAATTTTGTAGCCAATTACTTTTAAGACATTTTCTCCCCTTAAAATATAATTGCCTGAAGAAATGTGCAGCCTAGAATAATATAAACTAAAAGTGGCATGCCTTACAATTTCACAAAGATGGTCAGTCTCTACCTAGCAACGAGACAGAGCTCTAGCTATCCTAGCATTACTGCCTGTTGTGATTCTCATGAGCTGATGCTAGTGCTGCAATTTCTCTTCCTCAAATGCCCTGAAAAACACTCTAAAGCTTGAAAGTACAGTTCCTTAAAAATATATTTGTTTCCTTTACAAAAATAATGTGTCTCTGAATATGACATGTTTAAAATTTTGCAAGTGGTAGAATTTACAAAGGAACATTTTGTTGGCTCAAATAAGCTGGGTTTGCAGCACTGCAAAGATGCAAGCCTTAACCAAAGTGAGGTTCGATGCTTCCACTTTTCATTTTATTAAAATTTCCAGGATGCATTTTCACAGTATGTTATAAAAATATAAAATCCATTCTTCCTTCCCTCCCTTCCCTCCTCCCTTCCTTCTGCCTTTTTAACTCAATGCATAGAGCATGAGTTAAATCATCTCAAAGCATCTTTAATACTCTCTGCTTACGATACAGATTTAGAGTTGCTGTGTAAGGAAATCCTGAATCTCCACATCAAAGGGAGAAGGCCGATAGCATTAAGAAGATGTCAGTGTAGATGTACTTAGAAGAAGATCTACCACACGCGTGTCCGAGGTCCCAGAGGGCCTGGTAAATGGCTGGGAAGTGTCACTCAAGCTGGGAGCTGCAGCCCGACAAGAGTCAAATGTCAGCACTGTTAGTTCTGCACTGGAGCAGAGCAGCCAGGGGAGAGGCGTTCAAGCATTGCTTTAGGCCGTTTTGTACTAGGTGTGGAAACATTCTGGGGAGTTACTGTCACATCACTGCAAATTATACCTGTTGAATGAGAAAATTCTGGGGACTTCTGCAAGCTTAAAGACATTTAGAAAGTTTGGCTTGAAGTGAAATAGAAAAGCTTCTGCAGTAAATGTATTTGAAGAGGAGACAGTGAGTAGGGAGTAGGGAAAGAGGGACGTAGTCATGCTCCTACAAGACCCAGTTATTTTTTCAGATACTCCAGAGCTCATTGCTGACACTGCATATTTGGGAATTTGTTCAAGGGACATAGAAACATGTAGTCTTCCAAAAGTTAAGAGAACGTGCTATAGGAATAGAAGGGAAAACAAAAGATTACAAATTAAAAAAAAAAAAAATAGATTTCCTGGTACATCTCTAAGGAAAAGAAACTGGAACAAAATAAAAGTGAGGACAAAAGAAGTGCCAGCAGGTGTAATGAAGATGAGACAAATCATATAATCACAGAAAGGCTGGAGTCAGAAGTAACCTCTGGAGGTCATCCAGCCCAATCCCCCAGCTAAAGCAAATTCACTTAGACCAGTTTGCAAAAGATTGCATCTAGGTGGGCTTTGAATATCTTCAGATGTGGGACCCCACAACCTCTTTGGGCAGCCTGTTCCAGTGCTCTGTCTCTTTCAAAGTAAAGATTTTTTAACTCATATTCAAATTAACTTCCAATGTTTCAGTTTGTGTCCATTGCCCCTAGTCCTATTACTGAACACCACTGAAAGGAGTCTGATCCCATCTTCTTGATACTCACCTTTTAAATATTTGCATGCATAGTGCTCTTGAACCATTGAATGTAAATTTTTTTTTAAAAAAAGGTATAAATGCTTCTCATAAAGGAAATGGAATGATTGAGCTTTGAGGGTAGAGGTTAATGGAACATTCTCTGGAGGTGAGGAACAAGTGGAATATTACCATGCTCTGTCCTGAGGCCTGTCCTGTTTCAAACATTTTTAACAAGGACAAGGGGGCAATGATTCCTTGTTAAAAAGTTTTGCAGACTACTCCAAACTGAAAGGACGTCTGCTGTTAAGGAAAACCAAAACAGGAGTTCCAAGGGGAACTCCAGGCAAGTCACTAAGGACAATGCAGGGACTCCCTGACAGTGCTGCAGGCTGGGCACTGGGGGACTGGAAAGGCAGTCTGCAGAAAAGGCCCTGGATCACCAGGACCTGGAAGCTGAGGTGACGAACATCAGTGAGAGCAGTGTGACCAGCAGAGCAAACAAAGGAATTGTATCACCCTACTCAGCGCTCCTGAGACCTCATCTGAGTGCTGCATCTGGTTTAGGTCCCCCAGAACATGAAAGGCATCATTAAACCAGAGTGAGATCTGTGGAGACCACAAAGGTTGATGGGGCTGGAGTATACATTACTTGCAGGTAATGTATACTTTGCAATAATAATCAGGAAATAGAGACGTTTGCCCAGAAATATTACAAGACCGGGTATTCAGCAGTCAGTCATCGCAGGGCTTGGCAAGCAAATCAGAATCATCAATAAAGCTATTTCCAGCAGTTCAGATTCTGAGATAATGACAAAACTGGGAGATGAAGACATACAGATATACCATCCTCTTTTAGTAACAGAAGTTCACGGCTTCATCTTTGAAGTTAAATAAATATTTAGCTTTCAAGGGCGATTTCTTGGACATGTAATCTTAATTTGAGATAGCAAACTCATTGAAATAAAATATCTTTTACTTCAAATGGTAACATTTTTAAAATTCAGACTTTATAAACAGTTCTAATCACTTTATCTCCCTTAGAGGACATGAAAATCTTCAGTAAAGGATAGAGCATGGTGTGTGTCTGTGGAATGGCACTTACAGCAAGATAAGGTTAGAAGCAGGAGGAACAGTGGGTAGAAATTTTATTCCAGTAGAATTAGATTATATATAATGGTATTATTTTTTTTTCATCATGTTTCCTTCTTTCTTTGACTTAAATCATAGTTTCTGGCTGCCTGTGGGTAAATTTGAAAACTCGTAAGCTCTTTTTTTCCTCTCATGTCAGGAAAAAAAATCATAGGCTAACTTATCCAATTACAAAACCTGTGTCTGTCTTCAATGTCTGTCATAACTTTCTCTTGGGCAAGGTTCAGAATCAATATTCCACCCTTGCTTTCCTTAGTCTATTAGATGACCTTGAGAACATGAGATAGTATTTTATTGTTAATTTTGTCTTTCTATTAGGTTCCATATTTTTGTCCTATCCTAATTCTGCTACAATTTCAAGTGCATCTTTAAATTCTACTCAAGGTATCCCCAAAATTTCTGCAATAGGTCACCAAGATTTTTTTCTGGAATCCTGCATTCCTTTCCATCACCATTTTCACTTGAAAAAATTCATTCAGTTCCTCTCCTTTTCTGGGTCTGACTCACTGTGTCTGAGATAAAATTTGCCTGTATCTTCAAACCAAATTCCTAAATTTCATTTGAAGGAAGTTCTTCTCCCTCATTTCACAGATACTGTGAACACCACCAGCATCTTGTCAATCTGAGATTACTGCTGAGATGTTATGCGTTATTTCTTCAGGGACTGCAATTTTTCTACATATCATTAATAAAAAGTGTATTTTCATTGTCATCTCTCTTGCCTTTTCAGGTCTTTATTATCTCACATGTCAATTTATATTCTCTGCTCTTGCCTGAGAAAAGTCTAATTGTACCTAGAGCAATATATCAATTGTCAGCAGTCAATCAATGCCCGGCTGTTTTGTTGTCTTTCAGATGTTCAGACAAATAAATTAGTGAGATTTTCCCTTTAAATACTCAGATAATCACTTCCTTGACTTATATTGTGTCTAAATTCTCTCTCTTGCTGTGATATCTATATGGACTGTTCCATGCTAACAGCCACAGACAGAGAATAATAAGATCCTCCTCTGAGAATTTAATTTACTATACTTTGCTGTATTTTAATTTCTTTGCTAAAGCAAATTGTTGCCCATCCCTTCATACTGAAATTACAAGTTAGTCCTTTCCTGAGTTTTTGGCAAATATTTGAACTATGTCTAACACAGTCAACCTTTTTGTAGGATAAATAACAAGTAACAGTACTATTGCTATTACCATTGATAACACTCTTAGAGTCTATGGTAGAGATTTACAGAAGTAGAGAAAAATATTTTTTAGAACAACTTCTTACATTGTGGCTTTGTTTTAGAAGGGATTAGAGTGTGTTCTTTTCTTACCCTGTCATAGAGCAGAAAAGAATTACCTACATTTATCATAAGCTCCTATCTACAAGCAACAGAAGGTGGTGAAAATTAAAGTAGATGGGGAACAAGAAAAGGAAAGAGTTGGGAGAGAAAAGAAGAGAGGATCAGAGAGAATCTCTTGACAAGTTTTTCTGACATGCTCTAGTCATTCCTAAGTGCAGATGGAATTTGATCCCTTACCTATGCCCACGTTATTAATTCTGAGCAGACATATTTAAACTCAATAGCAGAAAACCAGAAATGCCATCCTGAGAAATTTTTTCCTTATGTTCACTTGATTCTAGCAAACATATTTTTTTTCCAATTCATACTCTACTGCAGCTCTTAAGAAATATAACAAAATAACAATCATCATTGAGAATTAATAACACATTATCTTGAAGTAAACCCGTAAATGTCCAAGGTCTGAGTGCAGCGCAAATTCCAATGTGTCTCCTAGATCAATCTAAATATGGATTCATAGATCATCCACAGCAGGCTTTTCAATGATAACTACTGGGAAGAATTTCTTTCTTTCATGGCTTTGGTGAAGATCTTCACTTTCTTATTCACCTCTAATCATTCCAGCATGAATGTACTATATGAAGATAGCAACCGTCAAAACATTTGCTGATTGACTTAGCCTGAAGTGTGTTTCAGTAAAGGTAAAATCATGCATTTTAACATTCTTCATTGTGTTCATTGTAATCTATTGTGTAGATTCTATTACGTTATTGCCTTTTTTACCCATGATTTATTAACTTGATATAGATTAAAGCTTTGTTGTTTAACTGCAGCATGTAAGCAATGTCAAGGGAATGAATCCATAAAAGAAGTATTCAGTTACAAAGACATCTCTGAAACTAACATGCCCTTTTGTCAGGGGACATATTAGTAAATCAGTATATCTACTGGATGTCCTTCAGGGATAGAACAAGACATTTATGCTCTCCTAGGGATTATATGAATTCACTAAATAGTCTAATACTATGTATTTACATATGAATAAAATGAGGGGACAAAAAATAATTTAGAACACAGAAGTCACTTACACCACAGCAATTTTATGAGATTTGCTGTAGCAGATCATGGTACAAATATATTCCAACAAAAAAATCTGTTGCTGAGATGAAAAACACACTTGAAAAGTGAAGCTAAAAATAAAGAGAACATAAACCCACCCTTTCTGTCTGTTCACCCTAAGATGCTGATCTGTTTGTTTTCGTCCACAAACACCAGTGTGTTGAAACACAAGGCTGAGCCCCAGTGAAGAAGTGAATGACTCTTCTTCACAGGCTGTCACTGGCAGTTACAGAAGGATGGTATCAAACTGGGGAGAAAATTGAACAGCACCTTATTTCCAAAGGAGGCACAACATCTGCACCAAGGCAGCCGCAAGTGTTCTTGGATGAAGTAGGCAAAGCAAGCACTTCGGCTGGATTGCTTAAAAAGCCTCAGGGGGGTAACACTGATTCCAGAGAAGCAGAAGGATAGGTGCTACTCTTTGGAAAGTCCCTATTGAGCCCTTTGCACAAGACCCTGAGTGACAGACACAGATCAGATTGCCTGTACAATCAGGCATTGGGTATTTCTCAAAGTTTCGAAGCAGTGCCGTGAGAGAACAGTGTCAAGGAGGACCTCACCTCTGGTGCTGAAACGCTTCTGGCCAGCTGGCAGAAAGCTTCCTGAGAGGTATGGATCAGGGCTGATGGCTTTTGATGCACACCTGCAGTCCCTTAACCATTGTTGTGGATATGTTGGATTGTGCTGCTCTTAGGAAGAAAATGGAACTTAGGTAAAAGCATGAGACAACTATTCTAGTGTCTGTTCTTCTTAAATACAGGGGTTACTTTATTTTCAAAATCAGGATATTTGCTTTTGCTTACACACACTTATGCCAGTTGCTTGTATTTTGGAGGAATTTCATTATAAAAATCAGTTACAGAGCCTTCAACATGTGTGCAAGACTTTCTGTGTCACAAGGGAAGTTTATGTTTTTGTGAAAATGGGAAATTAAATCCACTTACCCTTTCCAAAGAGAAGCTACAATGGGAGATATTTAAGATGGCTTAAATCATCTGGCTTTTTCAGCGACTGTCATCAACAAAGACATTAAGACATCATTTCCAAGCTTTATCTTTAATGTAAAATGGCAGCAATTGATATTTAAAACTGTCTGATAAAACACCCTGTATGATAGGAGCAGAAGCCACAAGAATCTCTTAGGTGGAATGAAGACTTATTCTTTCAGTCAAAACTAAAAAGGGTTTAAGAAATGTGTGCATTCTCTTAGCTTGAATTTCAAAAACAGTTGCTTAGGGGTTAGGTATTTATATTTTTTTATTTTGTTTTATGAGATAAAAGGGAGTTGAACACAGCGTAAGATGCTCCCTGTCCCAGTTTATTATTCAATAGAGGCTTTTCTTACACTGTAGAGAACTTATAGCAAAAGGTTTTAAAATTACTCACCAATTAATTTTATTTTCCTTTTTATTATTAGATTTGAATCATTACTGCTTCCAGCATGAACTGTCAGTATGGCCTAAGAAAATCCAGGAAAATGAGTCTTTCGTTTGGTTTTTATAAGCTTAATCTCATAATGATCATGGTTACAGTTAATACTTAACAAGTACGGTAAGAAAATATTCATCAGTGATCACACTTCTCATTTAAAAAAATAATGATAGTTAAGCTGTTGTAGTGCAACTTTTTTTCTTCATGATTAAGACAGAAGTGCAGCTCTAAGTGCTCATTTTTTTTCCTTTTCTTTTTGACTTGTGCATTCCCCTCCTTAATTAAACTGCTTCATCTTGATGTGTCATGAGCTTATCTGTGTGCACGTGTGTGCCTGTGCCATCTATCAGAACACAAGACTGATAACAGCAGCTGCTCAAAGAGACCGTTCCACTGCATCAATTAATGTTCCATGCTAAATAAGAAACCTACATCCTCCACATCAGTCTTGTTATAAAATAATTAATTTGATTCAAATGCTAAATTAAGTATGGCAAGGAGGTTTTTGGAATAACGTTAAGGAGGGAATAGACTGCAGCATTGGGAAGCCTAAAGCATGTTTTGTACTGCACCTTGAAACAAACAGCTTGACTAAAGAGTAAGTTAGTCTATCTCTTTGATGGCTGCATTATCAAGTCAAAGTCTTCAGGGCCTCGTGAGGGTTCAATGACAGAGAATATTGTAGTAGCTAGATGTAGGACACATAGAATTTAGGCTTTTTGATCAAGTTGTAATAAACAGCTTTAATTAACTGGGCTTCCCAGAGGGGATTAAAGAGCAGCGAAGAACTCTTTGTTTTATTATTTAAGATTCAAACTATCGCTTCCATTAGGCATATTCAGAGTTTACAGCTAGGATCCATTATGGCTTCATTGCAGTGGAGATTGTACATGCAGTATACCTGATATATTTTCCTTCTCCAGCTTGGTAAAAATAAAAACCATCAGGTTTCCATCTCCGTTTCATAACAGCTAAGAGCATAACAGTAGTCATGCTCTTCTTTCCCTTCAGACACACATCTGTTGACTCACAAGTAAAGACAAGGGAAAAAGAAAGAGAAAATAAGAATTTTGTGCTGGTGATGTTCTGTATTCCCATTCTGAAATCTGTTTTAATTTGAATCTCTCTTCTGCTTGGTAACCAACCACTGGTCACCACAGGAGTCTGATTAGAAATGACCCTGTGAGTTACTAGAGCAAACAGAACCCATCATTCTCCCAATGAACCCGTAAAAGGCAATGCAGTGCTGTCTGCTTAGCTAATCAGTGTTTCGAAACAGGATTTCATGGATCACTCCTAGGGGTCACTCCTCACTCGTTGCCTCACTTTGCAAGTACAGGGGTACTTAATTTTGCATGCAATAACTGACCAGTAACTTGAACTATGGTCCTGATAACAGCAATAGTGTTTAAGAACCAACAGCTGACTTGTGTATTGGAAAGCAAAAAACTCCAAACCTTTTGACATTTTTTTCATAAATAAATAGTTGATTAAGCTGTTTAAAAAGTGTTTGCATCCCATTGTACACTAAAAATTTAAATTTACTAGTAAGTATGGCTAAATACAACCTGAAACAGGGGAACTCCAAGGTAGTTCACCAGCTGTCAATTGACCAGCATTGCTAGACACCCTTAAAGCCTCCATCAACTTATTTTCAAATGTGAACTATGTTACTTGAAGAGAATTTTTTGAAGCTGTAGCAAAGGGTTAAAATACTCTGAGGTAAAAGAAAAAATGAAACAAAAAAGTAGACTTACAAACCTCTCCCTGGTCACATTTCTTTAAAGACACTGAATAAATTGTGTGAAATATCAAAATAATGGAGCTCTATTGATCCTACAGGAAAGTTTCCAGAAGCTAATGGGGAATACTCTCCCAGCAGAATTAGATTGTTCAAACATAGCAACCAAAAAACGAGATAGGAAAGGTAAAAATTTTAACTAAAGAGAAAAACATTGGAAGGTTTCATTTTATAGTGAATCAGAGAATTAAAAAAAACCCCAAAACATCACCAATATTGATCCCTTCATATACCACAGCACAATTTATTTTATGAATGAGGAGTTTCTTACAGTAAAAGTTTTGATTTTTCAATCTGTATGGAATTGTTTCCCTTTTAATGGTGAAACAGCAACTTAATGGGACTAAACCTAGTTAGATAGATATTCGAATATAGATATACATATCGATACATACATATACATATACATATACATATACATATACATATCAAACCAGGTCACAATAAAATATGCATATTAAAAAAAGTGAAGTTAAGGTAAAATTTTCCTTCTTAATATTGCATTTTTCCTTTTGAACTGTGACTACCAGGGATTGGTACTCACTTAAACCTGTTCTCATTGAAGTCAATGGGAAACCTCTTTCTGGCTCCAGGAGCACAAAACAAGCTGAGGAGCACCCAGAGACTCACTAAAGGAGTGTGACACTTTCATTCTCTGTAGTGTTGGTGGCTTTTGATACTGGAATTACAGCATCAGAAAACTCACTTGTGATTGGTATCTTTACATCACACACTATGAGACACAAATACCTTTCCCAAGGCAAATATAGCTGAGAAATGAGGGGAAAATGGGACTGGAAAACAGAGATAAAGTGACTTGCTCAAAGTCTTGAAGCAAGGCAGTGGAGGAGCTTAGAAAGATCCTCCTGAGCAACATTACCTGCTGGACAACACAGCCTCCTTGTACCAGCCCTCACAGACTGCAGTTACACATGCTCCAAAATAGGGGTACCAAAACCATAGACTGAGATAAATTGTAATCCTGAAACAAGAAGTGGGCATGATGAAATATCAGTGATCAAAGAAATAGGGCTTACAGAGACCAAAAAATTTGTAGCAGTGTTGTCAGACAAGCTTGCAAAACAAAAGCAATGAGAAAGTTATTTGGCCTGAATTATTTAATGTTAAGCAGAATATTCAGCAGCCTTTCACAGTTAAATTCTGTAAATAATTTCACAGAATTTCGCTATTTTTAAAATCTTATTTAAGGTTACAAAATATATCTACATATACTTCTTGACAGAGTCCTTCTATAAATTAATGAGCATATAAAAAACAGTATATAATACATTAAGAACTGCAATATTTTCAAAAGATATACATTCTCCTGTTCAAGTTTGAATATAGAGAAACATTTATTAAATGGGCTGTATTATTTATTAGAAAAAGACTGATACAAAGGGGAAAAAGTTGTATAATTGTTCAAAGCAAGTAGATAAATTAGTCTAAATTGTAACCATTATGATAAAATAAAAATAAATATCTTAAAAAAAATAATGCTAAAGGAAAAAAAGAGTGGGCATATTGATCAGGAAGAAGGAGCATTTTACTGTAATTGTAGAAAAAGGGAAAGGCATCTAGTGGTTTTACAGGTGAGAAAAAAAAAGAAAACTAAAAACTGAAAACATAATGCAATTAATAAAATCCCCACTCCCCTCTCCCCAAACTTTTCTCTAAAATATCATCTTTCTTTGAGTCAGTTTGCATTATAAAGGAAGAATCATTTTGTGATTTAAAGATGGAAAAAAACCTACCAATAATAAATACTTGCTTTGCCAAAGATTTACTCTAGGATCTTGGGAAAGTCATTTAGCTGCTTCTTGATTTAACTGCCTGGGCTATTAAATAAGAATGCTGTGTTTTCCTACTTGGAGTCCTTCAGAATATAAGGAAATAACCCTATATCATAGAAGCATATTGCTTAAAAAATATCACCTTACCAAGGATAATTTAAAAAGTATAGTCTCTATATATTCATCAATAATATCATAAACTGAAGCTCTGTTTAAGAGTTAATATGGAGTCAACCAGAACAAGACAGGATTAAAACTTGTAAAACATTTTTACACTCTGTTTAGAAGAAATGGTTTAGATGTGGAAATGATAGGTTAATGGATATGAACAAAACAAAGTTTATAGTAGAAGGCTATATGTTTACTACAACAAATTTATGTTTTTGAAGAGATATACAACAAGCAATCTTTTCAACATGGAAGCAAACTTGTGTAACTGTTGTTTTCTCCAGTCACTTCAGACGGTGTCATAAAAACTATTATCCACTCCTACAAATCTTTTCTTTTTATAAACCATGGTCAAACGTAATTCCTGAAAAGCTGTTTTCAAGAACAATTAGACAAACTACCACAGGAACTCCTAAACAGTTAAGCTTGAAGATGAACCTGTTCAGAAGTAAGTAGAAAGTAACAATAAGCTCACAAGGTTTTATTCATGCATTTGCATTAATGAGGTCTGAAATAAATCAGACAACACAACGGGAGCACTGGAAACTTCAGGTCTGTGCCTATGGTGTTTTGATTTTACTGGACAGCCGCTAAGCCCTGTGAGAAGTTGATTAGAGCTAAGGTCCCTTTGCTTATTTAAGATTTTATGAAGCAGTTAACTCTTTCCTATTTGCAAACGTGGTTGCCACAATCTCTGTTTTTTTAAAAAAAGTACTCGTGTTTTTTTGATAAAAGTTTTACTGCATGCATTTTTTTTTAACTTCAGGTTTTTTTGGGAGAACAGTGTCCTTTCAATGTAGTGATGGGAATTGGTTGCTGCCAATGGTCCTGCCTGTCTTCATCCAATGGGTGGAGAAAATTGCATAAGAAAAATATGAGAAAAATGAAACTTGTTACACTTGTACATGTTATGAAATTCCTGTTGTAAAAGAAAAAACCTCCAAACAATCACAAAACAAAACAAAATTTAGTATTTCATTGTTTAGTATTTTTTGGATTATCCTAACTCTGCAATCCAATAATATATCTGTGATTATTTATGTCATTTTCTTTGTCTGAGAAAATTTTCTGTTAGGTATTTTCTTATTAAATCTATGTGACAAAGTACTGGTTTACAGTCCTGCTGTCTGGTGAGAGAAATGGAGGAGGGGCAGTGTTGCTGCAGGTTACAAGCCCAATGAGGGACATTCCAAAGGAACACAGCATTCCCCAGGCTATACAGATTGTCCCCAGCCACAAGCTGTCACATATTCATCCCAAATCCCTCCATCCCAACAGTCTGGGTCTCTGAGCTGTCCTTTTCACTGCAACATATTTCATCATAATCCATTTGGTTGTAGTCACTCCATTACCAAATTTTTTTAAAAATTGCGTTTTATTATATCATATCCCCTTTTCAGAGTATCTGTCACACTTTCTTCCCCATTTTCAAGATTTAAATGAGGATCAATTTGGCAAGCTTTCGTCCATTTCCCTGCACTTCATGTCATAACATGCCATTTTATTGTGTTTCCTTCAGTGCAGAATTTTTTTATTTTTAAACATTTAGTTTCATCAATGTTATCTCCTCTTTTCGTTTGACTTCATTCCCTGATTTTGGGATTTCACTGAAGTTATTTATGGTAAGTTTCACACCTTTTCACTGCACCTCATTCCATCCCAATACATTTGGCTGTAGTCACTCAGTTTCCCTAACCCAAAGTGTAACCCTAACCCTAAGCAGAGCATTAAAAGCAGCCTTTGGCTGAGGCTGATGCCGAGCAGAAAGGTGTGGAGGAAGTAATGCTAGGGCACTGCTGTGCTCCCCTTGGCATGCCTTTTGTAGTTGCAGTGTCCCTGGAGCTCTGGGTGTTCTGGTTTTCTCAACCCTAACCCTAACCCTAACCCTAAGCAAAGCAGTAAAAGCTGCCTTTTGCTGAGGTGCCAAGCACGAGTGGTGCCAAGCAGAAAGCTGTGGAGGGAGCAATGTTGGGGCAGCACCATGCTCCCCTTGGCATGCCTTGGCACGCAGTGTCTCTGGAGATCTGGGCTTTGTGGTTTTCTCAGCCCTGAACCTAAGCCTAACCCNGGTTTTCTCAACCCTAACCCTAACCCTAAGCAAAGCAGTAAAAGCTGCCTTTTGCTGAGGTGCCAAGCACAAGTGGTGCCAAGCAGAAAGCTGTGGAGGGAGCAATGTTGGGGCAGCACCATGCTCCCCTTGGCATGCCTTGGCACGCAGTGTCTCTGGAGATCTGGGCTTTGTGGTTTTCTCAGCCCTGAACCTAAGCCTAACCCTAACCCTAAGTGGATCACTATAAAAGCAGTCTTTTGCTGAGGTGCTAAGCACACGAGTGGTGCCAAGCAGAAAGGTGTTAAGGGAGCAATGCTGGGGCAGTGCCATGCTCCCTTTGGCATGCCTTTTGTAGTTGCAGTGTCCTTGGACCTCTAAGCTTTGTACTTATTCAAGATCAATGATCTTGAAGGTCTCTTCCAACCTAGTGATTCTGTGATTCTGTGATTCTATTTCAAGCCTAATCCCAAGTGTATGACTAACCACATGTGGAACAGTAAAAGCAGCCTTTCACTGAGGTGCCCAGCAGAAAGGTATGAAGGGAGCAGTCTTTGGGCTATAGGGTGTTCTTTATTTGAAGTGAACTGGACAAAACCTTGCAAAATTATACTTACCAAAATCCCAAAATCAGGGAATGAAATCAAATGAAAAGACAGAAGATATTGATGAAATGAAATGCTAAAAAAAAAAATCTGCACCAAAACCAGAGAAGAAATTGTGACAAACACTCTGGAAGGGAGATAATGATAAAATAAAATGCAGTTGAAAAAACCAAGATAATTTGAAAATTGAGTGACTACAACCAAATGGATTGCAATGAAATGAGGTGCGATGAAAAGGACTGAAACTTGCCCAAATTAACCTTAGTGAAATCCCAAAATCAGGGAATGAAATCAAACGAAAAGACAGGAGAATAAACTGATGTAATGAAATGCTTAAAAAAAAAATCTGCACCAAAAGGAAAACAATAAAATGCCATGGGATGACATGAAGTGCAAGGAAATGGACCAAAGCTTGCCAAATTGATCCTCATTTAAACAACAACATTTTATTTCCTTTCATGAAGGGCCAGAGACCAAGGCTTGGTTTCCATGAAGTGTATCTGTGCAGCCATGGCTTAAACTTCAGAGAAAATTTCTAGGGTGGGAAAAAAAGAAAAAAAACCAAACCAAAACAAAACAAAACAAAACAAAAAAAAAACCCTGCAAGATGTTCTGCAGAGTAGAGCAAGGAAAGGTTAAGAAAAACAGCGAGAGTGGCAGACAGAATCCTAACTATCAAAATAAGGCAGTTCTCAAGGCAGGGATTCAACAGGATAAGTACTACCAAAAACTATTTATAGCACTAAGGAAATAAAACAGGGATGTGGAAAGCTGCAACTCAGCAACACTGAGGATGTTTTGATGCTGACCCATCCCTACCTGAGTGACAACTTCCTAGAGAGTAAACACATTTTGTGTGCTGTAATGAACTTAGGGAAAGATGATAGTATTTATCATAGTCGTTCATTCTGTGCTGTATATTCCAATAATTACTCCCTACTTTTAACTGGATGGCTCCTGCTTTCAAACTGCCTGCTAGCAGCACAAGCTGTCTGAATAAACTGCCCCAAACAGAAAGGGGCATTAAAAAAAACACCTTCTTATCTATTCTGCAGAGGCAGGAGGATACCATACTGTTATTATTGTCATTTGTCTGTTATCCCCTGCTGCTGTCCTGCTAGCAAATTGTTCCCATTACAAAACAGCTGCAGTGCTGCACTGGGGATGGAAATCATATCCACACAGAGCAAAAGGCCAAGAGGAACTGTTTAATTTCCCTTTCTCCTATACCCTCCTCCTTGCAGATCCATGTGTAGGGAAGATTTTGGCACAAAACTGGAAAGTGATATGGGTCACTATGGAGTTCAACACCTATGGAGATCTACTGATGACTAGAAAATTAAATACCACTGATGATCACTGAAACATCTGTTAGTTTGTTAGAAAAACATCAGGAAGCCTTTTGTCTCATATGTTGCACAGGACTGATTTTTGCTGTCCTCCTAGATGGGGATTATCATTTATTGTGAGTTTAGTCATCAGTCAGATGCAGGGCCACTGCCCTGACTGAGTCTTCTACATGCTAATAATGTGCAAAAAATAGATGTGTTGTTTGATGTTTGTCTCTGCCTTGCAAGATTTTTGTGAACACCATGGATATAAGCATCAGTCAGGTCACCAGGACTCACTAAATTAAATTGTTTGACATTGGGACTCCACTTATTTTAATGAGTATTGCACAAATGGTTCAGTGGCACAGTATATCCTGGCATATTGAAAACAACAGCTTTAAGTGGGCTTTTACTTTGAAGGGAAAGCTGTTGAGGCAGAGTACATCTCCCAGATCTCTTTTGAGAATTACGAAGTAAAAAATATTAATCCATAGATTGGATAATTTGAAAACTTCTTTTAAAATTTTAGGTACATGTTTTTGAGACTTTTTTCTGACATTTGATGGCTAGAAATATTCTTTGGCACATATAATTTTAATTACTGTAACATCTTAATAAATTTTTTGTATTCTCTGGGTTTTGTCTCTACTATCACCTGAATCCTACTGACAAAAGCACTGTTATGGCCTTTATAAATTGTTTTAGTATTTCAAAATAAAATAAGAAATCACCAATATTTCCAGAAGAGAAAAAAGTTATTGCACAGTCATCTAAAGGAAAATCAATTCCAGTATTTAAAAAATAATATCAATAATATACATGAATCATAATGTGAAATAAAAAATTACTTCCTACACACCTCTTTCTTTCTTTCAGCAACATAAACAATCAATTTCTGTAGTACATTATACAGAATGTGCATAGCAACATACGAAAAGTAAATATCTGTCAATAACAGGAAGATTAAAATTGGTTTGAAAACAATATTTAAAGATGTTTAAAGTACTTACCACTTCAACATCCCACTCCTCATGTAATTGGAAACTAGAATAGTACAGCATATAGTAAATGATTATTTCAGGCAAAATAATAACTAGCACTGAAGAAATTTCTTAAAAGTCTTTTAATAAAAATGTTTTTCCCAAGGTAGTAATGGCTGTTTCAAAAAGTTGCTGAATGTACAAATAAATTAAAAATTTAAAATGTTTTGAGGAGAGTAATATATTTATACCCCTAAAGCAATTAGCTTACTTCAATTGTGTAATTGATTTGTATCCAAATGGGTGAAATCACTATTTTACACCAAGTTCAGTACATTTTTTAGTAATTATAAAATATGACTGATAGTTTGACATTTAAGTTCTAGTTTCTAGTAAAATACTTTAAAATACCTTTAGTGAAATAAAATAACATATAGAGTGGAATAAAATTTTTGGTTTTAACATCATAGAAAACAGTTCTCAAGCACAATATCCAATGGAACATTCATAAGATGAAGTTGAGATGTTAGATGTAATGTGAAACACACAGATGTGAAACACAAACAGCATCAGTGAGGACTTCATAACATTTTGTGTGAAATTCTAATTGCAATAAAGTCTAGTTCTAAAAAAGTGCATAAGAGTACATGTAAGTACACATAAGACTGGTTTTTCCTTCTAAATGTGTAATAGAAGAGGAGAGTGTTTGGGTTTGGGTTTTTTTTCTGTAGTAGATAGTGCAACATAACTTTATGGGAGAAGGAAGGATTTAACAGAAAAGTCATCATAGAGTCATAGAATCATATCCTGACTTGGAAGAGACACACAAATTAGTAGATGAATAAAGACTTTACAATTAATATTGTAAATCAGGTATATTTTTTTTCCAGCTGGGACACACGGGATATTTCCTTCATACATGCGTACCTGGTGAGACAGGTTCCAGGTTTAAGTGCACATTGATCCCACAAGCCCACAGCTCCCTGCCCGTCCATTCCCTGCCCATTCTCTGCCTTCTTGCACTTCATATTATAATTAGTCTTTGGTGGTGGTGGGCAGGGGTCTTCGATGAAGTAACATCATCTTCCTCGGTGTTCGCTGCTTGACCTCTTCTGGGCAAGCGCAGTGGAGGTTTGGCTTTCTCCCAGGTCAGTTTGTCCTGGCCAAAAGCAGGAGCCTTGTCCTGGCTGGTTTGGGTTCTGTTTTATGGGCTTCAACAATACCCGAGTCTTGCTTTACTGAGATTTCTTATCTTTATGGCCTTTACCTAGCAACTAAACTCTTAACGTGTTCTGTTACAAGTTGTTTCTACCTAGCAAGTTACATTCCTGTTACAAAAACTGTGTTCTGTACTTTTGCAAACTTGCTAAATAAGATATATATATATATATATATTTCTGTTTTCTTCCACCCCCCTAATTACATTATATGCTTCTAAAATTCTGAAATTTCATAACATCCATGTTTTCCGTATCACAGGGATCACCAAGTCCAAACTTAGACCTGCACAGAACATCCCCAAGAGTCACACCATGTTGTCTAAACACTTCTTAAACTCTGCTAGTTTTGGTGCCATGATGACTTCTCTGGGGAGCCTGTTCTAGTGCCCAAACACCTTCTGGGTGAAGAACCTTTTCCTGACAGATGACTTAAACTTCCCTTGAACAGCTCCATGCTACTTCCTCAAGTCCTGTCACTGGCTGGGAGGCTGAAGGGTTTTTCAATACCTCCCAGAATAATTTTTTTTCATTATTTTTCTGGGCACTGAAGTGAGAATGACAGGCCTGTAGTTTCTGGGGTCCTCCTTCTCGCCCTTCTTGAAAACTGGGATGTTCACCAGCTTCCAGTCAGCTGAGAAGTCTCTGGATTCCTGAGACCACTCAAAAATGATCAAGAGAGGCTTTGCAATGACATCAGCAGTTCTTTGATGATTCTTGGGTGAATTCCATCAGATACCATAGATTTGCAGAGATCTAACTGAAGGAGCAGATCCTACAAAAGTTCAGGGTCAAGCTGTCATCTAATTTTTTAGGGATCTACTGGCCTGGGTTGTGCCAAGTATGGGATCCTCCCAGTTGATTTTATCAAGTTGAAGTCCCCTATAAGAACAATGACAGTTGAATTGGAAATGTCCCTTGGTTCCTCAAAGTCTGAACTAACTAGAAATTATTTATTTTAAAATGCATTATTTGTTCACACCGATCAACACCTCTGAACAGTTAATTTTTCTTTATGAGCCTAGAATAATATACAATTTAATTTAATGGAGAAATTTCTAGGAAAAAATATAGCAGTTTATACAGAAACTATATAGCTATATAGCTTATATAGCATTTTTATTAAACTGGTCCAATCTGTTTAATAAAGCTGATCAATGTATATTTGTAAATTTGTCACATCTGATAGTAATAGCTAGTAAGGGCACAATTTAAAATATGTGGTATTACAGAATTAAGTGCTTTTCTAAGTTTGCAAATTATATGAAGGCAAAATTGGAAACACTTTGCCAATAGGGCCTTATACATGTTCATGAGGAAGAAAATAGTCGTGTCTTTTATGTTGGGCAATCTACAGCTTGGAAAAAGCTGAGTTACTGAGCAAAGGGTTATAACAACCAAAATGAAAAGCAGCTCTATCTGACCTTCCCTTTCTTCAGACCTGGTAGGTTTCCAGATGACACCTTCCATCCTCTGGTCGAGATCCAGAATTCAGAGGTCATTTTGAGAAGGTTCATTAAGAGTGAGGAACAACTCTTCTATACAAGAGAGTTCTCTGTCAGAAAGATGTTTACTTGCCTAGGGATATTTACTTGTGTGACTTGTCAGAACACTGACCTGCTGGCTCCAAATGTGGTCAAGGCAGGAAATAGCGAAGACAGTAATAGGCAGAAAGTTAGAGATTTGGGGAACCTTCAGTTAAGAAAAGATGACACCCTGTTTAGTTTCTAAATGTAAGGAACAGGTAATCATGGATTTGTGGCTGAAGCCCACTGAAATCCTGCTTGAAAGGATTTTTCTTTATTATTTTAATCTTCATTGAGAGCTTTTTCTCCTCTTTTATGAAATTATTTCTACTTTGAAATAATTTTAAAGGCTTATACTTCACTAGCTGACTTTTATACACACACATTTGCTAAGTTTGTTCTGGGAAAAGAACAAGGGACAGAAGTATCAGCCCTGAGGATAATCTGCTGCAATAACTCCAATGTTATGGAAAAATCAAATCAGGCCATTGCATTTCAGATGACTGCCACTGACCCATAACAGTGAATGCTTGATCATAACCTCACACACAAAGGATTTCTCTTCCTTGGGAGCACCAAATTACTAAATACTCATCTATTTTAATGGGAGTATTCCTGATGCTTCTTAATTCTGTATTTCTGATTTGAATAGCCTTAATCTCCTAAACTGCCTTCTAATAAAGATTGTAGATTACCAAATGGATTGGAGAGATCATTATTCCTTACTCATGTAAGAACCCTGACAGATGTCATTCCCTTCATACTTCAGTAACACTTTGACAAGATCATCAAACCAATAAGGTTTAATGAAATTTGATTTTACTAAATAACTTTGAAAAGATTTAGTAGAATTTCATTTTTGGTAATTATTTTATAATGAGACAAACAATATACAAGCTGTGGTTTACCATTTTAAAATATCTATTGTGTATTTTAGAATATGTGTTTGTTTAAATGAACTATAACTCAGTTATAAGAGTTACAATAGTTATAACAGTTTTAGCTGTTAACTTAAAATTAGACTCATGGTTAATTTGTATTGTTTTGATCTGGTGTCCTGTGGAGAACAGTTGTAGATTTTTTGTCTACAAGATTCAGAAATGAAATATTAAAGACTTTATTTTGCCTTTGATGAAAAAAAGCACTGCAATTTGAAAGCAAATTGTTCTCATTATTTAAGTTCAATATGCATTTATACTTTATTATATAATCCATTTCTTTCAATCAGCTCACTTATTTAATCCATCTGCTCTCTTTCTGAGAAACTATGCTAGTTGAATAATTATAGAGAAAGAGGGCTCAGAAAAAGAATCTTGGAGAAAATCTTACATTTAGAAGTGCTGAACATAATGCTCTGTCATCAGAATGTATATCAGGTTTCTAGTGGGGAATGGAAATACCTCTATGAGTTAAAAAATAAAAAGAGAGATTTTATTTTTACTCTGTTCTTACCATTTCTCTAGTATGTTCTTTTAGATTATGAAGGAAATACTGTTTATACAGAAGTGTCTTAAAGGATTTTAGTGTCAAGTTTTGTGTGGGTCTTGGGTCTTCAAAGAGACAGGAGCAGTAGTTAGTTGTTGTAAAGTTGTTTATTGTATGAATACATTAGTCTTAAAGGCAATGAGTTCAGAGTATTAAAGTTCGTGCTAAAAGCTCTCTATTTCAGAGTCCTGATGTCCCGAGCAGAAGAAGAAGCAGAAAAGGAGCAGCAGCCACTACCACACATCTTTTTTTCTTCTTCTTCTTTTTCTTCTTTGTTCTTCAATCCCCCTTCGCTCCAATACAGGGGGATTTTGTTAATAAATCAACCAATCAGCTAAAAACACGATTTTGAAACATTTTTCCTGCACCTATCCAGGCTTTATTATAATGTGCAAAAGTGGTGTCAATTCTTACATAAAACCAACACTAGTTCTCCCTGTTCATGCAAATAGTTCTACATGCTCTATCTAGAAATGCAAGCAATGTTCTGTTATGTTTTTGTTATGTCTGAAGTTAAGTTAGTTTTGTGAAAGGTAACACTACTGAATTTTAAACTAGGCTTTAGGGCCTTTTACTAGCTAACACGGTCTCTTAGAGCACTTAAGATATATTTCTACTTAATTAAAACTAAAACATTCTTACTTCATGTCTGTGTGGCTTAATATATTTCAGTTTCTCTAAAGGTTCCAATTCAATCCTTGCATTTCTTTCTCTCTCTGAGGGACTCAGAGAGGCTTTTATTTTGTGCATTCCAACATTTTAGGATAATTTGCAGAAAATATAAATGAACAGTTTTTCTTTTTTTTTTTTTCCTTATTTTGAAACAACTTTAACCCTATTTGTATAAGAACAAGCTTTAACCCACATGCAGTGACTGAGTTGTACAGGGCCTACATCTTTAGAAAGAGCAGCTCTAGATCCCGTTCTTGTAGAATTTTCATAGGCTCTGTCCAGTTAAGTGTGTTGGCTGTGTGGGAGCTGAAATCTTCAAATACATGAACAAGTAGAGTGTGTCTATATTTTTCCAAAAAAGGCAGAACTTAAGACTTTGAAGACAAAGGAATGTTGGAGAGAGCTGAGCAGGGAAGAAAAATAGTGGTTTGTGCTTTCATTATTATATTAGGAGTCTGGTGAACCACAGAAGATAGAAACTAATTACAAAGAGGAAAGACTGTTATGGTGTAGTAGGTGTCTTGAATATTGATCTAAAGAGGAAGAGAAAGCAGGACAGAGAAACAAAAGAAAAGTCTTCAGAGACATGGGTAGAGGAAACTTATATGTAGCAGTGTAGCAAAGTTGTATTAGGAACCTCTACCCAGGCTGTGAGCTGGGGCTTTCCAACTGTGCCTACAAATAGTACTGAAAAACTTGAACCCTTGAAACCACGTTGTTTTCCAGACATTATCAAGAAAATAAGTGCTGTTTCAAATATTGATGGATTCTCCAATGCAGCTGTTTCCAGTAGCAAATAGTTAAAAATTAAATCTACAGTATAAAAAAAATGGTTTCTAGTACAGAAAGCCAGACTTTGAATGGAATTTGACCATGAGATGATTATTTGACCCTACTATTAAAAAATAAACAAATAAACACATTTAAAATCAGAGTAATTTTATTTGCAGAGAAAATACCAAGAAAGTAAAAATATAACTGTATAACATAATAAACACAATTATTTTCTCACATCATCACCGCATTAAGATATTCCATTATTTCTTGTACTGAAGTCAAATGATGGTATAGGAAAACAGCTTGGATCTATCACAGAAAGCAAATATTTTTCTCTCTGGTAATCCTTATGAAACCTGTATAATTTTGTTTTGCTTGTAGTCAACAATTAGTTAGACGATTATAACCAGAACTTGAAGAGTACTGAAAGCCACAAGTGAGCTAATTAGTAAAATGATAGTGAATTACAATATCTTTTTAATGAAGGCCTCTTTGCCATATATCATATATCTCTTATTTTAGTGTAAATTGAGGAAATTAGAGCAATCCAGATGAAGATTTGGCTCTAAACTATTTCTTATGACAAATGTCAGCTCTAGTAATCACCTACTGTTTCTCTCTCCCTGCAGCTACTGAATACTCTTCCTCCCCACGCCCCTTTTTTTTGTTTTCCCTTGGTTCAAAACGTTGCTGTAGCACAGCAGGCTGGAATGAAGGTGGGCTGAAAGTGAAGAGGCAACCTGCCCAGTGACTTCCATCCTGTCTGTGCATTCATAAGCCAGAGCCTTTTCGTATGCAGTAACAGTGTCTTTGCCTGCCTGTACGGGCAGCAGACACATCTGTGTGAATAAAAGTGGCTTGTCTTTGTCAATACCACTACAATTTCTTTCTCAGGACTATTTCCTTGTCAGGTTGCTTTCTCAAATGATGACAACGTCCTCAGCATTTTGTCCTTCTGTTGCCATGTTTTCACATTTACTGTTTGAGAACAAATTTATATTTAATGAATGTGGCAGCAGTGTGTTCACTGCACATTTGTGGATCATAAGTATTTTTTTTATACAGCTGCTCTTAATGTACCTCAAGACCTTGGTGGGAAGCAGTGTAAGACTAGCTATTGTTACAGTCATTATAATTATTAAGAGTTTATTTTGCAGTTCCTTGTTTTCAGAAGACCAACCAGATAAACTGCAACATAAAATAAAATCTTGCACAGAAAACAAATTCTGATAAATTTAAAATTAACCATTTTAGATTGTTTCATAAGTTCAAGTATGCTGCATATCTTGAGGGGATAAAAAAATTATATATGCAGCTTAACTGCTGCATAGTGTACCAACAAATTTCTGCCACTGTTCATACTAAGGGAATCACAGGAAATCCATTTAATGTATCTGTTTTTCCACTCACAGATCTGTTTTAGCAACATTACTGAGCTGAAATGCAGGAAGAAGAGAAAACAAAGCATTGTACATCCAGAACCCTGGGTGAAGGGAAATTTGGTTTCTTGTGAATGCCAAAATATACCCTGGGTTTGCATTGTTGCCCTACAATAACCTCCAAAGGGCATCGTGTTGTGTTCTCCTTTTCCATAGTTTTTTCCTTTTCTTCCCCACCTTCCTCTACCTCACCCTTATGTATGCTTTTAAAAGGTTAGAGTAAGTAAGGCATAATAAGATTTTTACATTATAATGATGGCCAGAAATCTCTTGTGAGATGAATTCCTTAGCAGAAAATCCAATTAATTCACAGGAGATTTGACCCATCTGACATCAGCAATTCTTTTTGATTTGGGAGAAGAGTGAAGCACAAAAATAAATCTCAGAAACAGGTTGGTTTCTTTTATTTTCATTTCTTCTTAGAACTACTTTCTGAGAATTTTTATGTCCATATAAGAAAAAAATACTTCTAGTTCAAGTTGTATTTAAAATGTCTATTATTGTTGTTATTCTAGGCCTTTTCATAGTATAATTAATAATGTTTCAGTGATTAAAAACAATAGTGAGTGATTACAAAGAGTTGAAAACCATATCTTTAGCTGAAAATCTTTGTGCTGAAATTATTTTCTGAAACTACAAATTATCAAGTGTTTTAAAAGATGTTCTAATTCCCAATAGCTAAAGGAGTAACATTGCTGAGATACTGTTGCAATACATTGTTGAGTTAATAATGTTAGTTCTGTAAAGATAAAGGAAATACTGATGATTTGGTTAGGCTTATGTTATGTATTTAAAAATAAGACTAGCTGGTTTTCCAGTAGTATCCATCTTAAAAGCAGGATAAATCCTTAGTTTGATGGGCTACTTAGATTTGACCAAGTAATTAAAGGAGAGCTGAAAAATGAGAGAAATTTTACTTCATGTCAAGAAGCAGCCAGGTAAATGAACTTTGCCTAAATGCAGTATTCTCGTACTCTTACTCTGATCAGTGTAGATATGTAGTACTGGCTTCACTTGTAAATAACAAGTCATGGTCTGAAAAAGGAGATGTCTCCCATGTGAATTATCTCCATAAGGGCCTGTGCAAAAAGGGTAGATGCCAATGGCAAACTTTTAGAAGGATTTTCAGATTATTTTTAATCATTATTTCAAATTATCTGCCATTTTCACAAAGGGTGGGAGGAGTTAATCCTGTTGTTAAGTATTGTTTAACATATTACTCTACTTGTCACAAGATCAAACCCAACACACGCTAACAAAAACACTCTGCTCTCCAAAAGCACCTCTCCTCTGAAAAGAGTAAGAATATGAAGTCCTATGGGAAAATATTGCTTCCTAGGTAGTAGAGTCCAGAAGGTTTAAGACCTGACTTTTTAAAAGTATTGCTTCCTCCAAAACTCCTTTGGAAATCCAGTCTACAAAGACTCTTTTACGGGAGTGAAACAGCCTAAATTCATTCATGTCTGAAATTCTTTATTTAAACACTTGAATGACATGCCATTCCCAAGAAAATGGATTTCAGCTGCCCACTTGAGACCACACTGTGTGACGGTTGCTGCCTCTGGATCCTCGCTGCATAGCTCAAAGGGAAAAATGATGCCAAGCCTCAAGAGTCATCAGCAGAGTCTGTACCCAGAGATATCTCTATATTTTGCTAGATCATCACATGGAGTGTTTTATTCTTTTTAAGAATTTTCCTCTTCTCCTTTGTCATGTTTACCTAATGATCAGTCCAGTATGAATTTATAACTTGCAGTATAAAATTGTATCAAAATATTATGCTAACTCATTTTTTCTGCATGTCTTTAGTATGCAATTAGATGCATTATCAGTGCACCTATCAGAAAAGCATCCCCATCCCACTTTACATCCCTGGATTTTGTATCTGTGTACTATTTATAGATTGTCCCTTTCTCTTTGAATGTCTCTCTCCACAAAATTGTCTATGTTGATATAAACATTTACTTGTGTTAGTATGATGGTAGAGTAGAATATTTGCAATCTCTCCATCTTGTTTTTTCTTTATTATATATTTCATAACAGCGTGATTTCTGTTATTGGAAAAAAAAAGTTGCAAATAGAGAAAGAAGAAGAGTTAATATTTTATAAGTTTTTAGTAGTACATCAGGTTTTATGAAAGCCTGATAGTGATTGATGCCAAATATATTTAGGGCAAAATAAATTTCTAGTAATTCAACTTCTTTGTGGTCTCAAAGTATGAAATGTACTATTGCAGATTAGTTTTCCTCGCTTTTTTTTTTTTTTTTTTTTTTNCTTTGTGGTCTCAAAGTATAAAATATACTATAGCAGATTAGTTTTTCTTGCTTTTTTTTTTGTTCTTTTTCTCTTAGAGGGTGATGCATGTGGACTGAATAAAATCAGCACCAAACATTACATGGCATTACAAAGCCCTTCAAATATATTACAAAATATTTGTAATCAATATAGGTTCCCACCTCCTCTCCCTGACAGCTGGACTGTTGCCTGAGGGTGTGCCAGACAGACCATACCCACTCCTGTCCAAGGGTAAAAGCTAACATTTTGTCAATACTTAGTTGGCTGACCAGCTGAGAATACTGAATACCACTGCTGCTTAAGGCACAGTCAGGTGTACTGCGATGCCTTTTCCTGATCTGGATTAAGTGTTGCACCTTACAAAACTATGCCTTCCTTATGCCAGCATTCAGAAGAGCAACACAGCATTTAATGATGAACAGGAAATGAGTAAGGGAAAAGAGGAAAAAAAAATGCTATTTTTCTAGAAGATAATGGAGTTAAATACAATCAGAAACATTTATTTTAAACTGCAAAGTGTGTTACCAAAAAAATAATTAAAAATATCTTATACTTATTTGGAATCATAACTCTAATTATTTTCCTTAATACTAAATGGGATATAAAATTATTCCATTTTAAATTAAAGCAGTTGATTCTTGAAGCTAAAGAAGAGCTAATTTCATAACCTAAACTTCCTGTATTGAAGAGAAAATTAGAGGAAAGTAGAGATTGAGTTGTAATCGAAGTCTTCTGTATATATTTTCTCTATTCTTGTCTGAAACCATTTGTCTTTAATAGAGATAAAAAAAAGTAAGAAAGTGCAATTTTTATTTCTTATCAGAAATCCTTCATTGGTTTTGGCACTGCAGAAGTCCAAATAAAACAATAGTCTCACCTTCTTCACTCAAATGAGATATGAAACAAGGAAAAAAACTGAGATGGAGAAGCTTTTTAACCAAGGCTCCCGAACTTGTGTCTCCCATATAATTTACATGAAGTAAGCATCAATAACAGTATTTCTGACCTCCTTCATGACTCATGCTTCATCAAGACCCACATTCACCCTGTGAACCTACTTATTAGATATGGAATTAGTCCACCTCAGTACAATGGGTGCAGAAAGACATCCTCTCACAGCTGCATCTGTGCTGAATGAGGCCGAGAGGAGTGATGCTACCTCACCCCTATCTGATCTTTCCCACCTCCCTGGTGGAAGTAACCACCCCTTCCCTTCCCATCTGCCACATGAGCTGTTCCAGTGAACAGATCCTTCTCAATTTCCACCAAAATTAGCTGGGGAGGGTGTTTGAACACTTCTAATAGTAGATTCTCTTTAAGCACCTTCATCTGAGCTGAAGCAGGGTCAGCAATGCAGAAAGGGCACTCAATAAATTGAAGACCACCTCCCACTCAGAGGAGGATGTCAGACCTGAGGGGTGCCAGACAGCAACTGTTCAGCCCCCACGCTGCAGATTCAGGGAGATATCTCCGCTGCAGGGCTGTGACTGCAGTAGGATTTCTTCCCAGGAAAGCGGCAGTATACGGGAAGCGGCAGAAATAAAAGGTCCTGCCATGTTCTGCCTTGACACACTTGGTTTAGGCAGATCCCCACCCTAGCACAGACTCCTCCTCACCTCAGTGTCCTGCATCACCCCACTGCTGTGTAAGTGCAAAGCATTCTGGACAGAGAGGCAAACTACCTTTGTGGGATGCTGTGAGCATAGTTCCTCTGGCTTACGTTGTTCTTGAATTTGCTGCCAGCCCTGACCAAAAGCAGTGGGCTTTCCCCTCCTTAGGCACCGACTCTGCAGCACCAGGATGAGTTCCCAGCATGAGATCAAATGCGTGCATTAATCTCATAGATTGCAAATTTGAAAAGAAATAATTTTCTTACTTTTTTCTCCCCAGCAATTTCATGGATCTGATCCAACATCTTGAATATTGCTTTGAAGAACAGATAGGCAATAAAAGCATGCAACAGGCATGAAAGGTGCTGGTATTAGTGGTGCTACTGCACTCCAGCTCAACCTTTGAAGGGTTAAGACTAGTGCGCTTCATCCAGTGTAGGAATAAATGTTTGAGATGCCTACTCTCTGAATGACTCCTGCAAAAGCAGTCACAATTAAGATCTTAAGAAGTTTCCTGGAAGTTTTCTTGACTGTAATAATAAAATAAAATGTCTGAGTAGTACCAAGGACAGAAATAGAAGTTTCAGTAGGGAATTACTGAGAGAATGAATCAGAAGTGTGAAGTGAAACATCATCAGACCTTTAACAGATATGTAATATGTCATTAAGGCAGAGAAACTTAATGTGAAAGGCAGAGGAAGTTTCCAGACAAAGGATGTCCTTTAAACTGTAAGCCACAGCATCTGTTGACTTATAAAGGCAGTGATTATCCACATTCCAAGTGTGTGACTATATGTAAGGTAAATGACATCAAAAATAATTTTCATTTGTACCAAAATCAGAGGCACTTGTTGTTCAGAAGCAAGTTCTTACTCAACTGACTGCAAATATAAGTGAGCTGTCATAGCACACTGATTGGTAACACTGATTAGTGGTACAACATATTTTTAAGGAATCCAGCCAGCAGGCCTGATTATTAATCAGTTTCTGATCATTCAATTCCGTTAAAATACACTGGTAAATCTCTGATAAAAATATAGATTCCTGGTCAAAATCCATTTTTCCAGAACACCTTTTATATATACTTTATATATCCTTTTATATATACTGCTGTGTATAAAGGCATCAGGGCACTGAAAGATTGAGAGCAAAAGGAAAGATGTTCTTTACAGGGATTTTTGTGTCTTAACTTTGGGTCAGAATTTATTCATGCATCAAAAATGAAAGTTTGCAGAAATACATGGTCAAATGCAGAAGAGTAAACTCTGAGTTGACTGGGACTTTCAATTTCTAATATTTTCCCTCAGTTATTCCAATAACTATGCAAGTTTGAAATTAATTATGCTGTGTTACTGAGGGGTGACTTGTTTAAAAACATTCAAATCATGAGAATATTTTGGGGAAAAAATACATTAAAACACCTTCAGTGTGTCTTATCCCTTATGTTGTATGCAATTTGATTAGTTTTAGCTACAAATCTAATATTCATACTCATGCTTTCCAGAAGGAAATTTATGACCTCTCCTGTACATCTTTTTCAGAAGCCCTGAAAAATCATAGGCAATGACTTTCTGTATTTTCTCAACTTATATAATCCATACAAATTAATTCTTCATTTATTAATGCAATATAACTGTGTATACATTTGTACAATAGTTTATTACTAACAATATTCAGAACCTCATGTAACTATGTTTTACAGGAAAAAAGATATGGAAGACATGGATCTCTAATACTGTTGTGGGAGAGAATTATTTTAAAATTTTACCCTTGGGAGTCGTGTTGTAGAAAGTAGTTATAATGGAGTATTATCTTTTGTGTTTCTTTCTCTCTCTCTATTTGTTTCTCTGCTTGCTGCCAGAATTGAGCAGAAAATGCAATACTAAATCCACAGCACCCCAAGGTCCAACATGTCACTGCTTCAGTGACATTCCTCAGGAGCAAGACTACAGAGGGAAACGTGTAACACAGAAATCATCCTTTCAAGTTGGCAGTGGTAAGGGGAGTTTTATAGGCTGGAAGTCAATTTTCTAGACAAGCCTTGTTAAGTCACCTGATCACAGGGATAAGCAGAATTGGTTTTATAGAACTAAAGTATATTAGCACATAATAATAATAAATTCTAATAATAAATTCTAATAATAATAAATTCTAATAATAAATTCTTCATTGAACACCAGCAACAGTTAACTTGTAAAATTCATGCATGGTATGAATTTAAGAAACAAATTATCTTCAAACCAGGGGATGTAATGTATCTAAGTCCAAGATGTGTAGGATAAATTGAGCATATACAACAAGAAACATGAAGGCTTTACTGGAGTCCCCTGACTCAAGGGATGGATGAGAAAATGAACACCCAAAGAATTAGCATCTCCTCCCTGCACTTCTTGTATACACCAGCCCTTAGAAGTATGCAAGCGGTCCATTCCATTACAAATTTGGACCCCTTATTTTGTAAGGGGTCTACATTAACTTATGTAACTTGAGCATCAGACCTATTTAGCAAATTAATAAAGCAATAAATCTTGCACACACTTCAGAATAATTTCAATAGCTCCAAAAATTGTTAATATCTTATGTTTTCATGAAATCCACAAGTCAGTGATATCATGTACTTTTTTCTTTCAGCAATTTATCTGTGTACCCTTACCTGCTCTAGCAGTTTCAGTTCGCCAGTTTGAGATTTTCCAACCGATGCACTAATTAATGTGGTGGGTTCAGTGCTGGCTAAAGGCCTATGTACCCTCTAGAATTATTTACTTATTTCTTGTATTGAGATAGGATTAGGAAGAAGGCAAAAGTAGGCTCAAAACTTTAAAAGGGTGTAAAGAAAATTTTATTAATGGTAACTAAAATAAAGAATAATAAGAATCAGAATAAAACCTTTAGAAAATTCTCCCCCCTATAACATTTTCTTTCCCACTAACAACGCACAGAAACAATTCAGTCAGTTTATTACTTTTATAGTGGTTTTTCTTCTGTTTACTTAGGGAGAGGAGTTTTTCTTTTATGCTATGGAGACTTCTCTACAAGAAAACAGGTCTCTTGTGGCTTTTAATTTCTATGAATAGTAGCCACTCAGGAATCTGCAATCGTGAAGTCCCTCCCATTTTTCACAACTTTCCCACAGCTGTGTTTATGGGCCATGTCAACTTATGGGGTACTATTTTAAGGATAAGCTGTTTAAGAGCAAAGGTTTTTTTTAATCTGTCTCTGAGATCATCTTCAATTCTGGGAACAGAAGTCTTTTTCTTCTTTCCCTGGGGGAAAAGGGTTTTCATCACTCTCTGTTCAAACTTCTCATGGGATTACACCTCCTTCAACACCTGTTTGTTTTAGCATAAATGGTTTTGCTTTTATCTACAATTGGAATACTTCATCTTCCCATACTTTTCAATGACTTACAGGGAAAAAGAGTGATGTATCAATTATATCTTCTCTATAGCCTCGCAAGACGATTTCAGCCTAAACTTAAGGCATGTCTTCATTCTCTTGCTATTTGCAACTTAATTTTTTCTTTACTGACTTTGGTGTCTCCATGTTGTTCCTCTACATGTCTTCACTTTGTCTTTTTCTCTCACTCGAGGGAGGATTGAAGGCCTGCAAGTCTTATCTGTGCACTGAAAGAGTTGACATCTCACCCAGGGCCTGCAGATGCTCATGTGATCCCTGCCGGGCGGCAGCTGAAGCAGTCACGGTGATGGATCTTCAGGCCGCATTGGGGGCTGTGTCAGGATCTCAGGGGGCCTGGCCAGAACGGCGGCATGGCTGGTCTCCAGCCCCTGATGTGTTAAATTTTGGCTGCAGCCTGATGGTTTTGCCCTCGCCCTGCCTGGCAGCCGCTGAGGCCTGGCCCGGCTGGGATGGGGCGCAGCGGGCTCCCTGGAAAGGGGCTTGGCCCCGCGGCACAGCCTTCCCGGCCCAGCGCAGGCCAGCCAAGATGGAGGGGCCCGGCTGGCCTTTTTACATGCTCCCAGGCCGGAAGGGAAAAAAAAAGAGTTCCCGTGGTTTGTTCATTTTAAAATGCGACTCTCACAGAGGCAGATCTAGTTTTAATTGGCTATTAGCATGCCTATTCTCAAAGCTAGCTAGCAATTGGTTTTGCTAGGCACAGAGGAAGTTCTCAGCAGCTCTTCTCAGAAAAAAAATCACTTCCATGGGTGGCGCCAATGCAAAGCCAGCACACCTGAACAGCTGTGCTGAACATATCTGTGGTACATAGAAGAAGCTGACAGAATGGCAGCTCCACCTCTAACACATTTTTTTTCTGTCTATGCAACTGGTCTGAAAAAATCCCCTTTTTTATTATTATTTTAAAATCTTACAATAATAGCTTCATTTACATCCATACATATTTTGCTACTGATTTCAGCAAGTCAGAGTTTCACCAGTAACAGCGTACACTCAAATATGTGAATTATATATTTATGTTAAATCCTTCATTCAAAATAGATCTGGGGTTCCATGTGAAACCCTGTGCACCTGGTTATAAAGATGTATGAAAAAGACTTATAATAGCACTGTTAGGCAAATTCACTGGTATTGAACTCTCCCTATTATTATGATTTGTGGATGAATAAATCATTCTTTCTTTGCACTAAAGTATTTATTTTAAAATTAAAATGTGTCGAAATATGTTGTCTTGCTATTGTTGATTATACTGGGAAAGTTAAAAGTGTATTAATTGTGATTATCATAATGATTAATGTACTGATGAAGTAATAGTGACCTGTCTTTAGCAATAAGCATTTCAAAAAACTGTGAACACTATTTACTTCAAATCAGAAAGCATAACACATTTTTTTTCAATTTACTTGGAAAATAAAAGTCAATTTATCATAAACCCAAAAATAATTGTATCTTCTCAAGTCATGAGATCAGTGTCTACATGCGATAAATGATAAATGACAAATCTGGAATTTGATTTCCTTATTTACAATAAAACGTCTGTGTTAGAGTTACATGATATATATTATAGATAAAAAATGTGGTGCAAATGGACAAATTTACATTGAATTCAGAGTAAATCTTGGCAAAACATTGCTTCTAAATCTTCTGTGCCCCTCCTGCACTTCAATTGCTATGAACTCCATTACAGATGCTGTTTTCGACCTATGCATATTCTCAAATGTTTATACAGTAATTTTGCTTTTATACTACCACATTATACTCTAATGAAAGTTTACTTTTCAAATTATTTCATAATCTAAGTGGCAAAGTTTAGAGTGAAAGATGCTGCATCAGCCTCTTGATGTTTGATGCACTGCTTTGTAAGTGCAGCTGTCAGCTTTCAGGTGACAGCTTCTTGAAGTCTAATGTCACCATTGAATTAAAGAAAAAAAAAAAAAAGGAATGCAGATAAACTTAGACAATTTGCAATCATTATGTGCTCAGCAAGTTTGCATCAGACACAGAATAAAGACTATCATAAAGCCAAAGCTGTATCTCCTTGGTTATGAAACCTTGCATTTGACCTGGGTTCCACCTGTCACAAGAAGAAGTGCAAGGAATGCTAATAAGGGGAATACGAAACTCATTTTTGTACTAAGCTAAAGCCTCAGTGAGGTGGGGGTTTGGCTGGTTTCACTGTAAATTATCTGTACTCACAATTGCTGAACCTCCCATAAATTAAGCAAACAAAGCTTGATGCCAAACTTAATTTCCATGTCACTATTACTACCATTACTGCAGAACAAGACTGAGGAAGTGAATCTACTGCAGACAAAGTGAATGCTTCAATTTTAAATATATATTTTATTTTTATTGATTTTTTTTTGTTTCAGGGTATTTCAGTTTCCTAAAGCCTCAGCTGTTGTTCCTGTAATTGTCTCTTTTACATTAAAATTCTCCCTTAAGTTGTGCCCTTTATGTTTAGAGTATACTTGAGGGTAAGACATGTAAAAACTGAAAAACAATGAGGTAAATATACAGAGGAAATATAAAAGGGGTAAATATATAAGAGGAAAATAGCAGAACATTGTTTTTCTTTCCAAAGTCTCTCATCATTAAAGAGAAAATTTAGAGTAAAAAAAACCTGAGAAGAAATCTGGGGAAAGCAAAAATAATATTTCCATTCATTTTGGTAGTTGAGTGACAGACTATAAATAGGAACACATAGGCTTTTTGTCTATTTAAAGAAACAAATTATGGATCCTCTAAGAATACTGCCCTCCTAAAACATCATCCTGTCCCATGGTGTGAAGTTTACTGTTTTAAACATTTAGGTCTATTCACAACAGGATATATCTTTTCCTTGAGAATATCTTAAGTCTGTCTCTTTTTTCCACCTCTTTGTGATCTTTTTCTTCTATTGTTCTGACTGTGATAGGCTGAATTCAAAGAATTGGTAAGTGAGGAACTTCTTATCACAGTACGGAGGATGTGAAGCACAAATTGCTGACTGATCAAGAACTTAGTCTGGATGTAGATGAGTCCAGGATTGTGACTCGTGGTGATGGATTTGAAAATGCCAGCAGTTGTACAAGAGGTTCATCCTACAGAACTGTCTCATGTGAGGAGGAGTTTGACATGCAGACATTAGTTCCTTTACCTCTGGAAATGACACAAATATATTATATTCTCCCTTGGGTTATACAAGCTCCTATTTAGTTGTAATGGTGCTTTCAAAATAAAGGTAAGAGCTGAGCCTCTGTTGCTACAAATGCATGCCAAGTTCTGCCAGCCAATTTAATTATTGAAGAAGCAGAAGCGGTGCTGCTCAACTGTCTCGCTTGAAAAATAGCTAAGCATTTGTAAGGTTTTTTCTACATTCATCTGCTAAAATTTAAATTATTGCTATTATTGAAAATATTACTTATCGTGGAATAACTTAGTAGAAACTTATATTTTGAACAAGATTTTCAAAGATATTTCAACTCAGAAATCTATCCAAATCTAAAATTGTTTTTCCATGAGCAACATCCACACTGTTTTATAGACTATCCCAGGAGAACACCCTGTGTCCTTTCCTTCCTTCCTTCCTTCCTTCCTTCCTTCCTTCCTTCCTTCCTTCCTTCCTTCCTTCCTTCCTTCCCCCACTCCTTCTTTCCTTCTGTTCCCTTCCCCTCTCCCTTTCTTTCTCTCCATATACCTGAGGCATCCAA
>VZSE01008167.1:415928-452587 GCA_013398275.1 Promerops cafer
TTCCTTCCTTCCTTCCTTCCTTCCTTCCTTCCTTCCTTCCTTCCTTCCTTCCCCCACTCCTTCTTTCCTTCTGTTCCCTTCCCCTCTCCCTTTCTTTCTCTCCATATACCTGAGGCATCCAAAACAGAAGAAACACATAAAACATTCTTCTGCGTTTCTTTGTTCTCTCTTCCAGGAACATAAATAAAACCAAGTAACTGCAAGTGCCTTCAAGACTGCAATTGGATTGCCCTCAAAGTGTAGCACACATAAAATGTGCTGAAAGTACACATATACACAGAACAGGAATGAAAATTACTTACATACTGTCTTCTCAGGATTTAGTAGGGGAGACTGTAGAAGATAAAGGACTAAAATAGAAAGGTTATTTTGATATATGACATGTTGATATTTGACAAACCTTGGAAAATTGAAACTTTGGAGCTTGGTTCTACCTTGCAAATGGCAGAGGCTGGTGCAACTAAATAATCTGTCAATTAATTAATCTAAAAATATATGTCAAGTATTAAAACCAAAATGCATGAATGTCTTTCATGGTTAAGCCCAGTTGGCCACTAAGCACAACAGTTGCTCATTCCCTCCCCCACCAGCAGGGTGGGGGAGACAATTGGACGGATAACAATTGGAAAACTCGTGGGTTGAGGTAAAGTTTAACAGGTAAAGAAAAAGCTTCATACACAAGCAAAGCAAAACAACAAAGTCATTAACCACGTCCATGGGTAGGCAGGTGTTCAGCCATCCCAGGTGAACAGGGCTCCCTCACGCTTAACAGTGACTTGGGATGGCAAACACCATAACTCTGAACATAGCCCACTTCCTTCTTCTTTCCCCCTCTTTCTATCCTGAGCATGATGTAGAATGGAATATCCTTTGGATCAATTTGGATCACCTGTCCCAGATGAGCCTTCTCCCACCTTCCCAAGCACCCCCAGTTGCCTCACCAGTGAAGCAGTACCAGAAAGAGAAAAGGACTTGGTTCTGTGTAAGCCCTGCTCAGCAGTAACAAAAACATATTTCTATTACCTATACTGTTTTCAGCACAAATCCAAAAAACATCCCCATATCAGACACTGTGAAGAAAATTTACTCTAGTCCAGCCAAAACCAGCACATCACCTTGCCTGTCTGGAACAAAATAATGGTAAATCAGGTATAACTCAGCAATATTTCTGTCCCTATATGTAATTTTACAAATTTTCCTGGAGAAATCATTCAAACTTCACCAGGTAAGATTTTAAAAACAGGATACCTTGTTACATGAATCTACGTAATGTAATCTGGCAAAAAAAAACCCAAAACCAAACACCTCTGTGTGAAATCCTATTCTCGCTCTAGCCAGTATACTCACTAAGTTTGTACATAAAAACACTATCTTACAGGGTATTTTAGTATGATTGAATGGTCAGATGAAAGATCACTTGTTTTTACAGAAACAAACTACAGGGAACAGAACACTGCCAGCATATTCCCATTAAGGAATTATAATTAGTGAAAATTCCAACTGTTTTTTTGTAGCAACCAACATCACTTTTATTTGTCTAATAAAATTTAATGGAACTATTGGAAGACTGCTTTTCATGGGCTTTTTTTCCTTGTTGGGTGTCTGAGGAAAAAGAAGACAGGGTACAGAATACTCAGTGTTCTGTGCAGGACACAGGAATACACTTTTTACAGCACCTGTGGTGTGAAAACATAATATTTCTGTTCGAATCTCTGCTGACACTAAATAAATAAATAATTTATTGATTTAAAGAAATAAAACACTAGAATGTAGAGTTATTTTAATGTGAGAGTCTAGTAAAAATAAAACTTTATTGTTACAGATATCCAAGCAAATGTCTGTCTTTGAAGACAAGGAAATGGTAGTTCATACTAATGGAATACCAATCTGGTGCTGAATACTCATCTAGTCATTCTCACCTCCTACGTTCTGTCATCCTCCTTTAATGGCATATTCAAGGGAAGGATTATATAAAAGAAGTTTATTATAAAATTGGATAGAATGAGTCACCAAAGGATACTTAAAGTCAGCCTGTCCAACAAGGTGGTAATGTTGTCCTACTTAATTTGCTTGCTTATGAATAATATGTCTTCTGTGCTAAAAGGACAAGCATAATGCAGTTCCAGCTTTATGGTGGTAAGTCGATTTATATTTACTCTGCTCCCAGATGTGCAGGTAACACTGGATGCTCATTGTGCCTTAAAAGATTAAGGTCTTAAAAATAGTGGTTCTGAATCAACAGTGCACTTTAGCAAAACTGAACTTTGTCAGTGGAAATGACTCATGTATTTCAAGTTAGGAACACACTAAGCATTACCCTTTGATCAAGGTCTTTGTCAAGGAATACCTCTTTGCCTCAACCAGAATTTGATGAAATTAATTTTCCTTTTCTGTGTATGGATTTTGTCTTTTATAAGTGAAAACTATGAGCAATAAAAATAAAAGTGAAACATGACTCTTGCTTCATTCATTGTGAAAAATTCATACAAGTGAGATGTAAGAAAAGGATGTCAGCAAGGAATCGAAGGATGACATTTGTTTAAGAGATCAGATTTTCTGGAATAAAAGATGCAATGTGATGCCTATAATCAAGACAAATACTCCTCATTGGTAAGGAATTCTAACAAAATTGAAATTCAATTAAAATTTTATAATCACTAAAATATACTTTCAGTAAGTCAGAGGAGCAGCAGATTTTTCTTTCAGTTATTCCACTAATTCTTTGTGACAATCCACTCTTGCTAAAAGCAATTTTGTTTAAAAAAAATAAATTCACCCTGGAGCTATGGTAGCTTAGGTGCTTATTTTAGAAGGGTTCAATTGTTATTCCATTGTGATTGATATAAATAAAGTTATATGTATCGATATGTATATCTTCTTAAAGGCATAGCTTATTATTCTTCATAGGCCTGAATATTCTTTAAATGCCTTGCTTTTGCTATCCACTCCTGTGTCTACTCAAGTAAGAAAATATTCTCAAGCAAGTTATAGTAATTATATTTTTATAACACATGCCTTTGCTGCAATGAATGACTTACGTAGGTACTCAAAGTGGATGGAGAACATTTAAAGATATACTTGGTTAATTTAAGGGACTGTTCTCCTTTGGAAGGGCGATTGTCTCGAATATGGCAGTTGCCAAAACTTGTTCAGGAAACATTCAGCCAAATAAAATGGATATAATGTATTGCTATTTATATATGCTGGCATTTCTGAAAAGGAATGGGCCTCTGCATCAATGGTATTCACACATATTTTAACTGTGTTTCAATGTTTATTATTATTCTAAGATATTTTCTTTCTCTACAGCAGCTCTTAAAAATATCTTCTGTTCTCAGATTCCATGATAGAAAACAGGCTCCAAAATAGTAAAGTCCAACTCAGAATAGGTCTGGGGAGATATTTTTTTTTTTTCTTTTCATTCCTTTGGCTAACTTGCAGATACAAGAATAAAGCTACTCCAGGCTAACCTTCTTTGATTTAAATTTCAGACTGAAAATCTAAAAGGAACTGAAACATTTCTATGTTTTCTTTTCGTCTTTGTTTCATTTTGGTCAAACAGAATATCAAAACCCAAACATGCACGTTCTATTAAAGAAGACCACTACTAAATCTGTAAGAAAATTTATACCCCCTCATTTTGCCTAACTTCTCATATATTGAGATGAATAAAAACACAATCAAATGCCATCTGGTGTTTCAGGAAACTACAGTATGTAGGCAATTGACTATTCCCTCATAAAGATTTCAGCACCTGAAGATATTTACTTTGGCATGATGGTCTGAACATTTAGCACATGATTTCCTTAAAATCCTTCAGCAAGGCATCTCCCAAGTCACCTCCAATCCCAGACTGGCCCACGTGAATCACAAAATTAGTCTTGAGAGCTAAAAAAAGAAGGAACTAAAAAAGAAGGAAAACCCCCAAGCCCCACACCCACATTGTCAGATAAAACTGTATCTATTCTACTTAGTAAGGATTTTAGTAGCCCAACTGGGATGTGGGAGAAAAGGTTACATTCTCTCCAGTGACAGAGGGAATTTGAATATTCCCTAACATACAAATGCTTGGCATTACATTTTCTGTAGTGGGACCTGTATTTTCCAGCTATAGTTCTTCTATTTTATACAGCAAAATGAATATTGTTTGGTAAAGACAGATGAAGTCACACATAAAAACTATTTGGTTTCATTTGTCTCTGGCATAGTTCATGAAAAATTCTGATTGAAATATTTGATACGGAAGGAAGCATAAAATGATTACTAAGTCTTAATAGCACTCCTAAATAGGCCAGAATAGCACTACTTAACTCTGAAGAAAAAAAAGGCTTGCAGACTGGAAGAAGTCGAAAGGAGCTCGCAAAAAACCATTCAAAGATATTTCAGTGCAAAGAATGTAAAGAACGTAAAAAATGCTCTTTTAGGGGAACTAAGTATTTCAATAATGAATCATAATAAACTCATGCATTTCATTAAATGTTTTAGGCACTTGCCTAAATGGCAAAAAATCCTCATTGGCAAGAATAACACTCCTAAATTCTTACAAGAAAAGAGCAGCATTTTTCTGGTCTCTTCATGCTATTTCACTATTTAGCATCACAATATATCTATGGAAAAATCCAAGATATAAGTTCTACTCATTCATGCATTGCATACCTTGCTTTGATAATTAGAATTGTGATTTGGGAATTTTTTAAATGGAAAAATATCTACAAGTTGGTATTACAATATTCAGTATTTGCTTACAATCTGTCTACTGTTTACTCACAAAGACAAGAAAAAAAAAATTTACATTTTAATTAAACTCATAAAATGTATCATATCTTAAAGAAAAGTATTAAAACTGTTGGAGGTGATAAACCCTTAGAGAAGCAAAATATATTTATTCAGATTTTAGGTGATGGTTTGTTTATCTATGAAAATATTTATGAAACAGAATATTCACAAAGGCAATCCTTATTCCCATAATTCACAAGCATGCTTCAGTTATTCCTTTTACATTATTATTCTTTCAAAAACACCTAAAGTTGGACTAAGAATAAATCATATATCTAGCAAATCATATACTGCAACTTTGCTCTTCTATATAGATTATCTTGAATATATAATATATATGTGATTAAAATAATGATATGGGATGAATCTTCTACATGCTAGGAAATTTTGCAATTGTTCTTTATAGTCCACTGTTTATAAACAAAGAATTTCCAAATGTAAAATAGGGAGACCAGTACTGAGATATGAGACACATTTGTAGTAGTTTTTGTCAAATTCTAAACAGGTGTCACTAATGGTAACCAAACAGATCACGCAGGCTACAATGAGACTGAATCTTACTGGAGGATTAATTAAAACAGGAAAGTTCAAAATAAACACAGGAAAAATAAAATACCTTTCTGTCACAAATTAAAATTCTGGTAAAATTCTTACTTTAGCACAATGTGTTTTGAGGAATATTTACACACAACAAATCAGAGAGTTTCTGGAAATCATGCGTTACTTTGGGTAATTCTGTAAACAATTGTGGCATGCATAAGGACCCTAGGAGTGTAATTTAGATAAACTATATGTGACCACTGAGAGAAAAAACTCTGTAGGGAGGAAAGAAATAACACAAGTAGATGAACTCTCCCCTAAAATTCCTATAGATTCCTTTCCACCAGATATATCTGTAGAATGAACATGTATAACTGAAAAGTAATTTGAAACAAGGAATTAGAGTGGTATACGATTAAAATTCACCTAAGTCATGTAATTCATGAGGACTAGAAATTTGAAATGTAACAGAATTTTTGTACATATTCAAGATAAAAGAGATGGAAAACTTGCTCTGTGTATTTCATCTGTCCATTCTGTCTTGAATACCTGAGATGACAAGTATATTTAAGAACAGGAGATTCAAAAAGACAAAAATGGGGGATACACTAATCATATACAGCGTTGGAAATTTACTAAAGTCATAGTTACAAAATCGTGATGTATTTAGGGTACTTTAATAATTCATTGTAAAACAAAAACTTATCCCAAAACTGAAGAATACACATCACCTGTACTTCTGAAAGAAGGCCGTGATAATTTATATGCCTTCATTATACTATTTTCACTTCAGGATAACTTAAAAGGTTTTGTCCTGAAGAACTTCATTAGAAACAAACAAACAAATCCCACCACACTAAAAATAAACATAGGATGCCAAGATCTATTTCATGATGATGGCTTAAAAAAAGAATTAAAAAAATCAAACAAACACTCAATGTTTCCAAAGCTTATCTCAGTGAATGTATCACAAAGATGCAAAAACATTTTTATAAGAGACACTTCGAAGTTTATGTTTTCATTATGTCTCTTCTTGGGAATTATAGATGTGTCATCAGTATAGTAGATATATTCAGAATTATAATGTGTATATGATAGTCTGAACTGCTGTTCTGTTCTGGTTAAGAGAAATGTTCTTCACTAAAACAAAAGTTAATACAATTTTGATGGTTTTGGAAGCTGCTAATAATAGTATCCATGAAGTAAGATATATTCTTTGGGATCTGTGTTTAGGAGTAGTAATTTGGAGAAGCACAGTGTCTTCAATTTTTTGACATATTGGAACGGCCATCCTTCTGTTTCAATTCATTTGTGTGGGTGTGCATGGTGTGTGGGTGTAGATATCTATAGCAATAATAAGTTTATTTCTGGGGCTATTACTGTATCCCATGAAGGAAAATGCTGGAGTCCCATGGAGTGGACGTTTTGGAGAAGCCAGCACTAGTCTGGCTCCTTTTGCCATCAGAGATATACACACAGTATCACACAGAGTTCTTAAAACAAAATGCTAAGAGAAACATGGTGCTTCTAGCAACATCACTGTAACCTTTGGTGAGCTAGATAAAATTATCTGCTTGAAAAAATACCAAATTGGGTTTTTCCTTATGGTATAGTAAGACAACATATCCTCATTCCCATAGCAAGGTAAACATAATTTTAGAAATAGTTTCCTTGGTTTAACCATAGATATGGCAACATAAATGTTTAACATTTCATGAATCATGAGTATGCCTCATTAAACATTTTAGTAGAACAATTTAATTTAATTTAGTTTTTCCTGCCATTGTCTTTCCAGAGCTTTCCCTTCTGACTTCCCTTTGCTACACTGACTTGAAAAGATTGAATTTATGCAGTATATACCCTGAAATTTTTCATTAACCCCTGTCCAGATGTCAGTTGCAATTATGTCTTCACTGAAGTGATAGGTACAAATATATTTTGTTGAGATATTGATTTCAATTATTTAGTGTTGTCTCAAAGCTGAAGGTCAACACTGGAGTACTATGGTAATGCCACTATGTCAAAGTCCCTGAAAAGGAAGAAATCATTGTGGTTGTAATCTTTTCATTCTTCTTAAAATAGCTGTAAATTTTTGACTTCTGTTTCAAATACCAAAGATCATCTAGAGTATGCAGGGGATTGCCTAATATCAAAGAAAAATAAAAAAAAAAAAGCAAAACAGAAAATATCCCAGACTTGAACCACATCACTGCTAGATTTATTTTTCCTCAGTATCCTTTTACAAATGAAGCACCACAGGAAAATCTAGTAGACTGCAGCTGGCAAATGAAGGCCCTGTTCTTCTATTCACTCATGCAGTTTCTCCTAAGAAGAATAACAACAAAAAATTAACTCAGATACATCATGACCATATAATTATATGCAGCAAAATTGAATCATGTTGAAGAAAGGACAGAAAAAAGAGTTATGGTATGGCTAATGCCTGAAAATACAGCCTTACAGATTTTTGTCAAAAGGACTGAAGAGAAAAAATGTGTAAATCTGAGCAGGGGTCAATGTTTGCAAGAGTAAATTCTGAGACATCTGGTCTGCAGTTTCTTGCTTTTAAGTACTTTCTTCAAAGGTGATTGTTTCAGGATACATTTAACACGTTATATTTGAATAGACAATAAATTATAAGGAACAGACAGATCTTTAGGCACCTTCTTTTTTTATTCAGAAATCTTTCTGAGCCTTAACATGCACCACAAGTGCATACATGAAGAGAGTGTACAAAGCCCTTTGTGCATTTTAGGTTAATATTGTTCTGCTGCTCTTATGGAGTCTCTGTTAAACAAACCCAAATGCAGAAGAAATTCATTTTTTCCCATGCTCTCATCTTGACTCATTCAGCCTCTTTAATATGAATCCTTGCAGTTTTTCCCTGTTTCTACAGTTTGCACTTAAAACTATAGAGATAAGAACAGACAATGGAAAGTTTATGTTTTAAAGATTTCAATAACTGTAAGGCCAACAAACACAATGAAGTGTTCCTGCTATTAGACCTGTCAAGTTCAATAAATGTCACCTATTTGCATAGGCCCTGAAGTTCTATTTCTATTCAATTGCTGTCATATACTTTTGTCACTACTGGATGAATCCCTCTGATGAGAAATGTTCAATACACCCTTCACCTAGAGATCTGAGGAAGTCAGATCATACATTACCAGCAGAACTGAACACATGTTCTTTGAGACGTCATTTACAAAAATCAATGAAATTATCATTTTGGGTGCTGTGTTGTGGAGTAGATTATATTATATATTATATTATATTGTACTGTCCTCCTGGATAATGGATGTTTTTTCCACTCTCGTGTAAGTGCACGGAAGGCCACTTAACCTCTGATTCTCTTATTAGATTTACAGTGGAAAAGTGAAAAGAGTTTCAGCTGTGGATGTCTTGTGAAATTTGTAAGCACAACTACTGAATGGGCTGGTGAAAACCAAAGAAAATTACTGTCAAAACTAATTTTTTGCAGTGGAAAAAAACTTGCCAAATTTCTTTGGAGAGGTGAACGGTGGAAACTGGGCTACAGGACTTTACCCAGTAGCACCTTGCAGGAGATAAGGACAGAATTTCAAGTTACCTTAGAAGTCTATCCTATGGAACTAGAGAACTAGTACTTATTTGCCTTTTTTTTTTTTTTTTCCTTTTTTTATTTAACCAGAGAGTTGCAGAGGCAGGAACGTAATTTGTGTATTTTTTTTTTTCCTACAGAAATTGCTCACTTTACTAATATAATCCTGGGGTGCATTACAGTAAGGGAACAATGTGACTGACCATTCTTGAATCCGAGTACTGTGCAGTTTGCTATACAACCATGAATGTGTATCTATGAAAGCAGATTTCTACTTTTAGATATACTATTCTGGCTGCATACATTCTCTTTATCATCAGAAAAGATCTGAAAGATACAGCACAATCAGCATGTATTTTTAACCTTGCAGAACACGGCTACTTAAGTGATTTCTAGATGGAAGGAGAGCAGTATAATTGAACTGAGTTTTCACATAAATCACTTCTACCAGGAAATGTAGCTCTCTTATTGATAATATACGGAAGGCTTATTACTGAATAATGTTGGTGAAAGAAATTAATTATTCCCAAGAATGGGTAGAAAGACATACCAATAGGCATAGATTTCAGAATAATTCTATTTTCCTTCAAAGTTACCTGTTCAGTGTTAGAAGGAAATTGTTATAACCCTTCTTAAGTATTTTCATGATAATTATCATATTAAAAGGCATAATCCATCAAAAACATTATTTTGAATGTATTTTATATTTTCCAGGGCATGATGTAAAATTATATGCACACATACAGATAAATGTATCTGTTTATGAAAATGCATACTTTTTTATAATTAACTATGTTAGTATTAAAAAAGTCATTTGAAAAAAAGAATTTTGAATAGCAAATTACATCTTTATAAGAAGGCAAATGTAATCAGAAGGTAATATATATTTTGTTAAAATCATCCTCATGGCCATTTGCTGGGCTTGCTCCACGATGTCACTGCCTGCCTTGTCGTGAAGAGCCAGCACAGGAAACAGGTATGGCCCAGCAGGGTCTAACAGAGAGGAAGGATCATCTCTCTCAACCTGCTAGTAATGCTCAGGCTAATGTGGCACAAGGTACTGCTGGCTTTTGCTGCTGCTAGGACACATCTCTGGCTCATGGTCAACATGGTGTTCACCAGGTGCTTCTCTGCAAAGCTGCTTCTTTGCAAAGCTGCTCTTCAGCCGAGCTGTAGTGGTGCCTGGCTTTATTCCTTCCAGGGGCAGGACTTGCTATGTGCCTTTGTTGATGTTCTGGAGGTTCCTACTGGCCCCTTTTTCCAGCCTGTCAAGGCGCCTCTGAATTGAAAGACAACCATCTGGTGCACCAACTAAATATAATTTTATAACATCTGCAAACTTGCTGAAATTTATTCATCAAATTTTAAAGGTAGAAGCTACTAAACCTGTGTTTTTATAATTTATCATACAAATCTTCATTTTGCATTCACTTTGAGTAGTATTATGTATTAAAAGACCTCCAATAAATTAGTTACATTACTTGGTGAATAAAATAATTGGGTCTTATTCATTATGCGCAAAGGTTTCAGAATCTGACTGTACATTTTTCATTCTCACAGTACTTTCAGATACTGAATGTACAATTTGTTTCTACCTCACCTATATTGTTATTTATTTGACAAATAATAATACGCCTTTTATTCTAAACTGAAATTGATATTACATTCTACAAGAAGTGACACACTGTGTGAAGGTTACCCTTAGAAAGACAGAACTTCAGGGCAGTTTTGGTTGACATACCCTGTTTTGGAGAAGCAGAAAGTGAACAGTATAAACATGAGACATTTCTTGACACTAAACAATGCCAGGGAACAGCCTTGGCCACATTTAGCTTTGTACTATAAATGAAACAGCCATGGACCAGGAACCCCATTATAGTGAGCACCAAAGCAGGCACAAGTTCCAGTGTTCTCCTTGCCCAGGTCAGGGCAGCTCTTACTTAAGGCTGGATAATCCTGTTGTTTGGACAACTTCAGGTTTAAACATTGTATGTAAAACCTGGAAACATGTTTAAAGGCTCTTTAGGCCTCTAGAGATTTGAGAATGAGACATTGCATTAAGCAGTAATTATGTAGTGATTAATTTGCAACAATTAATACAATCAGGCAAATGAATAAATAAATAAAATAAATAAATAAATAAATTTATGTTTCTGTTGTCATGTGAACTGCATTTTTTACCTTTGTTTTTTAGGATTTTTTCTCCTTTGTCTATCATTTGTTTTCATGCCTTTTCTCCTTGAAAATGTCTTCACACTCAATAAAAAATCCAAATCTAATAATAGAAATTATCTGACAGGAATTCAAATTCCAACTTGGGAACTCCTATTCCTATAGTTTTGAATTGTGGCAGAATTAAGAACTTCCTGTCATTTTTCTGTTTTTCTTTTTTCTCCCCAGAAGTGAGCCCTCTGGATTTAGCTACAATTAAGCTTAGATGCCTTTCTCACACATAAATTTGTACATAAACTTTCCTTCATTTTCAGATGAGCACATAACACACACACTGCATTGCAGAAAGGAATTGGAGATGTAGGAGTTATTTTTCCATTAGAAAGCATTTCAGTCACTGTCCAAGACAATAAAAAGCAAATTTGCATTCCATAAAATCTATAAAAGGCTGAACAGGGTATTGCTAAAGAAAATATGTTCTTGATTTTCTGTGGAAAATTTCAGGGAATGATCATGATACAAATATGACAAAAACACGAGGTGATACATTCACTTCTTTAATTATGGAAGCATTTCTAAGATAAATATTGAAATTATTCATCCTTAATATATTCATCCTAAATATATTGACTCAATATAATCCTCTTCCAGGACTCTGATTCACCTAGAGTTGGGAATCAAAATCTAATAGCTGGAGATGTTTTTGCTTTGACCTGTACATGTTTCTGCACTGATGGCTGTTGCTTTTCAGAGTGACATCCCTAAAGAGTACTTCCAGCAGACCCTAACCACTGCTTTTTCACCTGCTGTATTAAACAAAGCTGAAGGTCATGCCCAGGAGGAGGACTGACTCCAGCTTTGGCCCTGCACCTGAGAGCATCAGGCAGCATCTGCCATGCACAGTCCAGAGGATGCAAGTGACACCTCAGGGATAGGGCTGGAGATTGTCCCTGCTGTGGCATCGCAGGGACAGGGGCGGATGTGGGGTCCTGGACTGTGGGGTGAGTGGGTGAAGCCCCAGGAGAAGATCCAAGACGGATCTGTCTGGGACCAGCCTAGTTAGAGCTCTCAGGTCCCAAAATTTTGCTTTTTTTCAGGTGAGAGAAAGCTAAATGCACTTCATAATTTTGTGAATAGGGCATTTTGACAGTCATAGTGATGTCCATGCTTTTTTTTTTTCCTTTGAAAGCAAATGGAGGTGAGCAGAGGAGGGAACTAGGTTAAGATGAATGCTTGTATTATCTCTCCTCATAACACTGAAAATGTTTTCATCCAAAATCTGTCACTTTGAATTGGGGTGACCAAAGACGTAAATTAGTGTTCCCGTTTTCTAGGCAAGAATTCTCAAATCTTTTTTCTGCACACCTTTTAAAAAGAAAGAAAGAAAGAAAGAAAGAACAGAGAACTCCTCATGCTTCTGTTTTCACACACAGAGGCTCATGACAGTTCAATTTTTTCAATCCAAGAGGAATGATGGAAAATGAAATGAGGAAAGCTCACAAAATGGATGTGTTATGATTTGTATATCAATAATTAGGAACTGAGCAGAGCAGATGACAGAATGGTCATTTTTTAAAAGTCAGACAGAGGAGAGTGTTCCTTCTGTACATGCAAACAAAGGTACCTTTATTCTGCTACAGAAAAAAAAAAAGAATAAAAATAAGTATTGTATGAATAAGTGTTACTCAGGAAAATTGTCAGCTGAGGAGGGGATTTGAGGATGCAAATTATGACAGACAGCAGAGGGCTAGAATATTCACAGTTTGAGGCTTCTTAAATTTGCCTAAGCAGCAGAGCTTCAGCTGAAACCTCATTTTCACAGTATGCCCAAGGTTACACTGAATGAGCAGAAAACCTGCACATAATGCATGAAACAGGAAAGCCCAAGGATTCCAGGAGAAACTGGTATTCAGAAAAAAAGCCTGTTTTATGAGAAGACCTTACCCCAGTATTGTTGCACCTGGTTCTAAAACTTTTTCTACGGCACAGAAGCAAAGATAATGACAAGAACTAAATATGGCAAGGAACCCCTCTTTTCATCCTTGTTCACAACTACTCCATTTAAATTGTGAAATGATGTAATGAGCAACTCAGAAAATCATAATTATGATTTTCCCAAAATTAAAAAAATTAAAGATGGTAAAAAAACAATATATTGGGGAAAGATAAAAGAACAGAAAGGAAAGTTAGTGAATGCAAGATCTGATAAAAGGAATAGCAGTGAGGGAGAAAGGCAAGAGAGAATTTAGGGATGAAAGTTGATTATTCTAATTTTTATTAGTCCATTTCTGTCCACTGATACTTACTTTTAGTGGAAAAAAAAAAAGAGAGAGAATACTACAACAGCAGTTTGCTCCCTTTTATTCAAGAAACATCTGAAGAGGCAGCTCAAACCATTTACAGTAGACAAGCTGAATGTTGTCTAATAATTAGTTACAAGTAGAATTTAGCAAAGAACAGTTGATGAAATATATATATGTTTTACAAAAAAATCTAACTTTTCTTTGATCTAAACTTTTATTTTGAATGTTTTGAGTTCTGCTCCATTTTCCATTTGTCTAGCAATTTGTTTCAGTAGCACATTTTTTCTGAGTTTAGAGCTAATATTTGAACATAAAGTTGTAATTATTCTATATTAACAGATATAATTTAGATTGCTTCTTGTAGTTTCTATAGAGGAATTTGACTGTGAGAAATAGTGTTGTTCTGACATGATGCAAACGAACAAAAGTGTATTTTGGAATGAAATTTTTTATTCTAGGGAAAAAATATTCAAGGCCCAAATTTTCTGTGTTATTCTTAATTTTTTTAGGGTGCTCATGGAAATTCAAAGTAGGTGGATAGGGTTAGTAATAATGTATATTAGAGTACAAAATTCACAAATAGAAAATAATAACCGTCTTGCCTACTTTTAGACAAAACTAATTAAAATATTTTCAGACATCCAACCAAAAAATGTTCATATTAGAGGTAAATAGTTACATGAAGCCTAAGTCAGTCATCATATATTAGCATGAATGCAGGCATGAATTTTGAACACAAAATATGTGAACATTCTTTTGGAAGACAAAGTATCAGTGCTAGTGAGAAAAAGGGTGATGCTGTAAAAGAAAAATCAAATAGATTCAAGAACTATTAAACTTTTATGTGTGCAACATTTAAAAAATAGGGAGTTAATATTTCTAAACAAGCAGAAAGTGTATTTATGCATTCATTTATAATTATTTTATTTAGCAGCAGTAACTTAAAAATATTCAGTCACGACTCTTTCAGACAATAGGAAAAAAAAATCCTGTCTTTTCCTGTGGGTTTAATTAACTCAGCTGATCTCTCCAAAACACTTGTGGATGCATTGTCAAAAATGGGTTTAGAAATGTATAAATTATAGTTCTCAGTACATTTCAATGGAATTTTTCTTTCTTTATTTAAGAGTTTTCATTTATATTCTTAGCTTTCCTAGTCACTGAAGAAGAGTAATTCTGACTACTAACTTTAAAAGTAGTTTGTATGATTGCTTGAGGTCTAGTCTTGTGCTCTTTCCTTCCTTGCTGCAGGCAAGTTCAATCACTTAGGTAAATGAACACCGAATAATAATTGCATTTGGTGAAAGCATACTGGGCCAAATGGTTGTAAGCTAATTTCAGCTCTATGGCTCCTCTCTGAATTCCATTTTGGATTTTAACATCAAGCAAAAATTAATGAAAATGCTGAATGATGTGGTTTTTTTATAGTATTTTTTGAAAAAATTTCACCAGTATTTCCACTTCATGTACAACTTTTTCACAGAAGCTTAATTGTTCACAAATTTAAGTCTATGATGCTTTTTATTCAATGCTTAGTGCAACTACACTGTCCTTAAGTAATTAATATTCCTTTGGGCCAAAGTATTTGCCCTTCATCAAAAAGGACAATTATTTATTTATTGAATATCCATAAGATTGACTGATATATCAATTTCTTTAATTGCTTTATCTGCACATTTGTGAAGAATGATCATTTTCCCATGGTAGGTTAATTACATTGTGACAATATTACCAGTATATTTCTTAACCAAAAATTATATTTTTCTTTTCACTTAAGTGTATATCATAATCCCATTATAAGACTGGAGAACTAGTCAATCAAGGGTTGATAAATTATGAAGAGTAAATAACTTTGCATGCTTGGTACATTTAAGTCTTTCAGGTTAAAAGGTTAATTAAGTCTGAAATTATCATAAGAAATAGGTTTATTTTTTCTTATGCAGTGAATGACTATGTATGAGTAACCATGACTGTCTAAAGGAGTTGATGAGGTCTTTCCATAATATTATGAGTTTATCAAGGGAAATATTCTGGAATAAGTTTAGGATAAGAAGGGCTGACACTTCCGTGTCACTTTCAGTGACAGCATTGCAATCAAGCAGGTGCTGCCTATACCAACCTTGCTTCAGTGAGAGAAATCAACTGACTCAGCTCTGTCACGTCCTAACTGTCCTCTGGAAAATTTGGAGCAAGTGTGTTCAACTCTGCTGATGGAAGGTCAGGATGACCTGGCATCTTTTCTCTACGATGCTGCATTCACTGGGGCCTTTCAACTACTTTAAGATGGAAAAGATAATAAAAAAAAGATAATAATCTCCAGCAATTCTGGTCTATTAACCCTTCTAGGAGTGCTAATAGAGTATTTGGGTTATTGGGGCTTCTCGTCCTGCCAAATATGCATTATTCTGCTTTGATCAACGAATTAAAGATTAATTTTAAGCAAAATAAAACCTATATTATTTTTAACTCTTTTGCATGCTTTACCATCTTGAGATAATGGGTAATCTCAGGATCTATCTTATTTAAGGAAGTCTGTTAAATTTTCATTCACTTTACACTTGAGAATGATTTTGAAAATTGCAAAGTGATAATATACATAATAATAGTGCATCATTCTGTATATATAATTTGTATATGTGCAATGGATATAGTATAATACTTGCAATAATTATATTTTGTAATGTAAAATACCCTGGTTATATGTATTATGTATGTTTTATATTTCAGACATCAAGATGAGTTTGTGTATTTGTTCCTGTATGTGCAGTGTCTACTGTAAGAAAGCTGTACTGAACAATAATTTGAAACTATTCATTTCTTTAAGTACAGGTTTTATTCCAAAGGAGAATATTAGATAGTGAATCACTGGCTCTACTACTCATGGAAGTGTTATATTCTCAGTTTTTCTCCTGATACATGCCATAATCTTAGGCTCAAAGTAAAATGCATGTTTTATCTTTGTGTTTAAGAAAATGAGCTGCTGGTTTCTGCCAATACATTTTGTCTCAGAAAACACAAGCAAAAACTCATTAACATCTTTTCTTCTGCTACCTCTTAGAAGAGAATTGTTCATTACAAAGAAAATGGAAATACAATTTGGTAAAGCTTGTAGCAACCCTTACAGATGTATACAATAAACTAATGAAGAAAGAAAGTAGAGCTCTTCATGTCATATTAAGCTTAGCATCTGTCATGTATTCAGCTATGCAAGAAAGTTATGTAATGGAGCTGGAGGGCAACAGGCCTGTTAGATTTCAGAATAATTTAATTCTAAAAAAATGAAGGGCTCTCAAAAAAAAAAGAATACAATCAGAAAGATGTACTTTTATTTTATATAATATTACTATAATTACAATAGTTACTAATAACATTATTAATAACAATAATTTTATAAATACAGATTGATTTAATGAAGATTTTACAGAGTGAAATTGTAATAGAAGTCACACTTATTCTGGAAAGGGAGTAGAAAGAATCAACTTAGAAAACCTGTTCTAAATAGATTTTATACTGCATTAATAACTTTAAATATCTGTTTTGCATTCCTGAAAACACTTGAATGTAAGAATTAATATAATTTTAGCACATGTTTTATTATATGTAAATAACAAATTACTTTCTGTAATTAGGACTCTAAAATGGTGATTTAGTTACATCTGGTTTTATAGTAATTCTAGGAAGAGATTGGTCATATGTTTTTGAATATCTTGCTCACTAAAATAAAATAATGGCCTTTTCTAAAAAAAATACTGTTATGTGATCAGCTGGTGAAGAGTTTAACAACTTTAATTGCTTATCTTAGAGTCAAATTACTAAAAATAAGGAACGAACTCAAGAAATGGGTGCCCTGATCAAATTCTGAAGTGAAAATTTCAACAGTAGTAATCAAAATTACACAACATAATAATGAAAAATAGAACCTCCACCACTTCATAGCTTCAAAATTGTGGGAGAATGGAGTGTAAGAGAATAGAGGTAGTGCTGCAGGCAGTCTTGCCCCTGATAAGTTGCAGCTGTGTGAGACAGGTGACCAGCACTGAAGGAAAAGAAGCACGGAATGCTGATGCGTGTTGGCCAACCACAAAAGAGTAAAAGGGCTCGCAGGTGTTATGCATGTGAGACACAGAGTATAAAAGGCTGTACTGGGGGATAATGAAGTACTGGTGCTTATCACCATTTTTGGTGTCAGTTGTGTGTCCTCTGTTACAAAAGGTGTGTCTCCTTTCTCTTTCTGTCTTTTTTTTTTTCCTATTAAAATATCCATGCTTTGTTTGAATTCAGGGGTTTCCTTACAGACATAGTAAAGTCCTGGTTCTAAGTGAGAGGGATGTCAATTCTCATATTCTTCCCACTTAACTTCTGTTGGAAATGAGTATTGTCTTTAAAACTTATCTGCTGAAATATGGAGGTATTTTTTTCCTTATTAAGTACTCAGGAATGTAACTAATTTACTCTATAAATTTGTTAGAAGCCAGTATATTAAATATTTATTGAAAATAAAGTTACAAGCATGCTCTGAGACTTATTAACCTTGAAGTGGCAGAGAGTTGTCAGATATGTATACCAACAAGTATACCAGGAATAGAAAAGTAACTTTCTGTAGTTTCTGAAAATATCCAATGCATTTCTTAAAAAAATTTTTCTCTTACAAAATTATAAATAATTTATTATTAGAGAAAAAAATTGCTCGTAATCTGTATTTTTAAGCTCTCACTCAAGAACAGGTCTATCTTTCATTTCAGATTTACTATTGCTCTTTCCTTTTAGCAAAGCTGCTAAGTAAAAGTCTCTATCACTTCATGTACTTTCAGTAAACCATTAAAACTTTTAGTCACTGCACACTGCCCATACCAACTCCACTGGCAGTGTCTGTTCCACTGTTTGGTATTCCATACAGAAACTTGTGTTTCCTTATGTGCTGGTTTTGGCTGTGTTATTTGCCATGTACCACGTGCGTGGTGCCACATTTTGGATTTGTGGCCGAGCCGGTGCTGGTAGCACAGGGATGTTTTAGTGACTGCTGAGCAGGGCTTGCACAGCGTCCAGCCTTTTCTGCCTTCACACCATGAGCACAAGTGAGGGGGGAGCACAGCTGGGACAGCTGAGCCCAGCTGAGCGCAGGGATGCGTTCTGTGCTGACTGGTGCCACGCTCAGCATACAAACAGAGGGAAGATGACGGAAGAAAGGGACTTTGGAGAGAAGATGTTTGGCTTCCCACTTCCCAAGTCACCAGTGATTGTGACAGAGCCCTGCTTTCCTGGAGATGACTGAACACCTGCCTGCCCTTGGGAAGTGGTAAATGAATTCCTTCTTTTGCTTTGATAGAGCATGCAGCTTTTGCTTTGCCTATTAAACTGTCTTTATCTCGATCCACAGGACTTTTACCCTTCCAGTTATCTCCCCAGTTCACTGTAGGGAAGTGATCAAGAGGCTTCATGGGTCTGAGCTACCCATTGGCATTAAACCACAACAACTCAGAACTAATTGCAACAGGGTTTCTTGAGTACAGAGGAGTTAAACTAATTGTTTAAGCAATTAGTGCTTGTAGGACTAGAGTCTAGAGGCATAAAATCAAAATGAAAATATGTGAGGATATGTTTAAAAAACAATTTTAGAATTGTTACTCCACTCTTAGAACTGGCCTGTGTTCTACTGTAACTTTTTTTATAAAAAAGTAGAGAAGAAAATAACTTTATTTAAGAAAATTATTTATCTAGTAAGAGAATGAAGTTGTGTGGATTGATCTTTCCTTCCATGAGAGTTATGTTGATTTATACTTGTGAAGATTGTCAAGGTATTGGTCATGGTAGTTTATCTAGGCTACCTTCAAGTTTTTACCTCCATAACTATTGTATAAGATAGAAAAATTCTAGACACCTAGCATGAGGTTTATTCTTACTGCAGAAAGAATATTTTGTAGAATCAAAATTAGTCTTAAATACTTCAAATGATTCATTATTTAATGCCCACCCCCCCACACACGAGGAAACTTTGGAAGTAGAAAGTTTTCAAATTCATGAAAAAAATCAAAGATATATCTTTCATTACTAGATCTCCAGGAACTGTGGTACCTAGGAATAATGCACCTCCTTCTTCATCCTTGCAATTCTACAGGCTTATTCTCCAGTATGCATGAAGTTGCTAGTTAACTTAATTTCCATTCTTTGCAAGTCACCTTTTGTATATACTGTATGAAAATATTTTCAGTGTTCTGAAGGTTGCATGTATTTGTATTTCTCACTGTTTATATGATGATGAGTGTAAGTTTACACTCATTAAACACAGTGAATTCTTCTGATCTATCCATGCTGACAGTCTTCTCATTGACATTGGTTTAGATTCATGATTATTACTCCTCTGCAAAGGAACCATATTTTTAATTACTAATTTTTAACCAAATAAAGTATTCACTATATTGTGTGCAGCTGTATCTCACATGTATATTTATATAATCTCAGCAAGCAGCTAGATTACACTGGAATTTGAGCAATGAGTATTAATCTTTCTCTGTCAGCTTTCTCTCTTTTTTGTCCTCCTAATTTCCTCTTCTTAAAGTCTGGGTAACTTAAAGTTGGATAGAGTTTGCTAAGTCAATGCCTTGTGAAATGCTTTGTTTCATTTGAATGGTGCTTTGAAATTTGCCAAGTACCCTTGTTTTCCAAAGCTTGTGAGTAAAAGTTTATTGTAACACCTCCTGAAAACATTGTCATGTGCTGCCTCAGGGTATAAAAAAAAACCTAAGCCCCTTTAAAGGAGGTCATCAAGCCAGTCCTGGCCTTTACTTCTCTATCTTTTATTTAAAAAATAAGAAAAGAAAGTGTTATCTTACTTGTTATCTTACACTTGTTATCTTAACACTTGTTATCTTACAAGTGTTATCTCACTTGTAACATCTGCTGATATTGCATCCAGTAGTGTATGAGGACTCATCTTGCAGCAATATGTTTTCAAAACAGGAATAAGCATTTAGCTATTTGGGTTGAGTTGGAAGGTGTCAAATAGAAGAATTATTTAATATGGACGGCGATAATTTTAATTTATTTAAAAAATTAACAAAAAACTCCAAACAGTAGAATATTCTCATAAGGTTTCTACTTCACTTGGAATGCTTGTATCATTTCTGATGCGTTTCTACTGTTTGTTAATCTATGAATATTTTTATTAATAATCTGGATTTGGCAAAGACATTACCAGTGTAGTGTGGTTGAGAACAGAATTGCCCAAATGCCAAAAGAAAGCCTTTCATTTGTTGTCAATATTTGGGACAAGCTAGTTCATTATTTAAATTTGTGTTTCAAAAGAATGTGTTTGCAGTTGGGCTTATTCTGCAGCACACATGGAAGTGCACTGCATTCTGATTGTTTACCAGTTGTACTCCATGCATTCTCAAGGTTATTTTTCACTTTCAGGAAATTTGCTCTTTTTGATGTTCATCCACACTTGAATATTCTGACTGCTCTCTAACAGGACTCCTACACTGAGGATGCCATTTATACCCAACATTTGTCCTCCAGAAAAGTTTAAACTAGCTGCATTGTCATTAAATTCAAATGAAAATATAAACAACATGGATTTTAATTGTCTTTGCCCCAGAAAAATGGCAAAATTTTTTCTACTGTAAATATAAATTTTCACACTCTTAAAATTAATTTGTGTTTTTCATTACTGCTCTACGTTTTCTGTTACAGCCCTAAGAAACCTGTGACACTTCTAGCTGTCTTGTGGTTACAAAATTCTCTTTGAAAGATTTAGAAAGGGAAGTTGTAGGTCAAATTAACATTGTAAGTTCAGAAAAGATAAAATACTGTTGGTTTTGCAAAGGATGCTGTTTAACAAACAACTTGCCCTTGAGAGTCTCTTTTATGTACTCTATAATATCTATGTTGAGATCTATGAAACATGTTCTCTTTCTAATTTTTTTCCCTATGCAGAAAAAATGAGAAGGAAATGAAGGAGAGAGAAAACCTTGAGGTCTTTGACTTCTTCAATTAAAAGTGTGGCAAGGGAAGCATCATTTGGTTAAATCAGCAGATTTTTAAATTACCTGTATTTTTCTTCATTGTGTATCCATTTAAACATATTTTTCATTAAATTTCATTTTTGCGGTAGCATTTGCAATAAATTGTTTTTATAATTAACACTACAAGCAAGTGTAGCAACAGTTGAAGGGTATACATCCATCTGGCAGGAGTGTCACCATCAACTGGCAGTGTATGGTAGCTATGACATAATCCCTAGAAGAGGGTGAAATAGACCATATTCTGGGCTATAACTAATTACACTAACATAATTTGATTAGAAGATACAGGCACCTAAATACAGGCTGACAAAAACACCTAGACCACCACGCTTCCAGAATACCCTTTAAATATGGACACATACATTAGTGAACTCAGCTTTTTGTTTTGGGAGGTTTTGGTTGTTTGTTTTTTGTTGTTTTGTTTGTTTGTTTTATTTTGTTTTAATTTACCTGTACAGTATGTAATGATAGCATCTACTGAATGTCAGGGATGTGCACTGACATGTACCATACACAACCAAACCCACGAAGGATGGGTTACTACCAATAAGGTACTTAATTTTAAGATTTAAATTAGACAGATTTAAGTTCATGCTGTTCTTTTCATGAGAAGTATCCCTTGCCTGACTCCAGTTCTCAACATTCTTAATACTTCATTTTTCTCTGTTATTCATCCTTTGACTTAATTATAATAATTTAAGCATTGATGTGTCTTGTCATACCCCTTACTTGGTTTGAGATTAATATTGGGTTTTCCAAAGCAACTAGTAATTATAAAACAGTCTATAAAATTTTCTATAAAGTAGCTGCAGATGTTAAAAATATTTTTAACAAATTAACATTTTTTAGGGCAACAGGATAGGTTTGGTCTGCTCTTTCCCATGCTCTTGAAGACAAATGGAGCCACTCACATCACAACATTGTTAAAGAGCTTCTTTCTGCTTACACAGACTAGTAATCCATTGACACTTTAGCTGCCCTCTGATCCTTTTTTCCCCCTCTTTTGAATGACATTTTGAGAATGACATTTAGGTAAAGATTATAATTGTGACATGAGTAAAAACTAGACCTACTGCCTCAAAATATAAAGCAATACTAGAGTCTCTGAAATGTATGTGATACAAACACAGAATAGCTTATATTGTTTGGCAATTGTGAGATCTTTTGAAATTAATTTTGGTAAATTTCAAAGGTATCTGACATTGACTATGCCTAGAAATGTGACACATGAATATTTCTAGTGCTGTTTGATTACCTAAAACTAAGCAGACATGTTTACTATTTAAGAATGTTAATCTAACATTTATATAAGTTTATGATTACCAAGAAATACTTTGATTTCACAGTCATGCTACAGAAGTCAAATGGAAATACACATTTTGTTTTATTCTGAAATAAAAAATGTTTTCCTATGCTGACTATATTGAAATTACGAGAAACCTCTTTTTAAGTTACACCTAGAAGCTATAAGTCAATTTGATACCTACATTCTTATTTAGCTGAGGTCTTGATTTTTCCTGTAGAAATGTTAGTCTTAGTTGCTCATGTTGCTTTCACCCACAATCTTCAAGACATAAAAGCAACAGTGCTGAACAATACACTGAGCTACAGCTCTGTCTTGGCTTCTTCATATTTGTCTGACTGAAGGCTAAGCTTTAGTTCACCCAACTGCAGGGCCTTACAGATACAAACAGGGATTGCACAGTTCACCCATAATTTATATTATTTTAGAAAATACTGATATTTAAAGGTTGTTGTAAATCTCTACTTGCAACTAAGTATGGGATCCCCACTCACACAGCATTTTTCAGATTGCAATAATGGATATAGAAGTGATTCTGGTGACATGCCTTCTGAAATGGAGTTTCATTTACACCCTTCTAAAGGGTGCTGAAGTGCTGTGCAGGATTCAGAGAAGAACTACAACACTGACTCAAGTAGAATAGTTTTAATAGATAGTTAAAAGGGGATTTGATTACAATTTTAGGCATATCTAGAAGGACAGAATATCTAACAATAGACAAGAATTTAATTGAACAAAGGGATAACTAACTTTGGTTTAGTGAAATTTCAACTAAGAAAACAAGTTTGAAGACAGATCAATATTTGAAGTGTTGATTAACAGAAAAACAATTTTAAAAGTTCTGTGAAAGTCACTCATAATTATAAGTTTTGAAATCATAAATAGGTTTTTTCTGAAGGAGAGGTTTTAGCTCCAACACAAGTTTTCAGTCATACAAGTATAAAAAGGACAGTGACACATTCTTCCATGGTGAAGAACTACTAGATGAAATTCTAACATTATGCAATATATTGGCTAAATCATGAAAATATTCATTTTAGGATCACTGATGTATTTAGAGATTTAATTTTTTTTATAATCTGTGAATATAGATAATTTAATTAGAAAATATAAAAAGCCAAAAGGAAGCAGTACTGAAAGATGGTTTATTACCACTAAACTGCTTGCAAATACATTTAGTGCTGTTGTATAATAAGAATTCCATTATGGTAATCAGCTATAAACATTAAACAGGCAGAAAGATAAATATAAAAATATTTTAATTTCATACCTATCTCTATTGAAAGGGATGTGCTAAATGTTTTACTTTTGCCATTTATGGTCACCTTCAAACTATTTCCTTTGTTTAAATTATTAATACTACTTTAAAACATTTCTTTTGTTCTACTTCAGTTTTTGTTCAAGTCCTCTTGCTTGAAAAATAGCTGCTCATGGTTTATATCAGAGTACAGAACAGACTTTCTAATCTGCCTCGATACATTCAAATTGTTTTTCACCTGCAGGTCAAGTTACATAACTTTGCCTAGTTACAACAATTGAATTTCTCCCTCTGCAGCTCATAACTTGATATTTGAATTCATCATTCGAGAGCTTTAAACAGCCATCTTCATTGACTGAGGATATTACTTGTTTATCTGTTAGATAAGAGACGTGGTGAAAATATCCAAGAGAGTGAACATTCAGTAGTGCTTTGGATTAAGTTATTATGCATTGAAGTCATTATACATTGACATTTCCTACTTTATCAGTGAAGTTTCAAAAAATATAAACACCCACATTTATTTTTATGCAGTTTCTACTTTCTATGCATTTGGGTTAGTAAGAGGGAATGCTAGGTATTGTACCTTGAGTTTATGACACATTATGTCTTGGTGCAGGTGTAGCTGTTGTGTTAACTTTCAAGTGTAAGAAGTATATTTAATGTTTTATGTCTGATTCCATAGGAAACTGTTACAGCAGGCTGTGCAAGGTACATCAGAAAACATCATCAGCAATACATGATCTCCAAGACAACTCTTGGTTATACTTTCTATTGGGATACAGCTGTTCCCAGGCTTGGGTTCAGCTATTCCCAAGACTGTGCTAGATGTTTCTGAACAAAGGACATCCATCCCCTCGAGCCTTGGGCTGTGACTCTACCCCACGACCACAGGACGGGGCTGCCTTGCAAAGCCAGAAGAAGGAAGGCACAGGGGGCACTGGGCTGCAAGGTGGCTCAGGGACACTGCTCAGATCCTGTGACTGCAGTGGCCATGACCAGACTGTAAATCACAAGTACTCTCAAGGTGCTTCTGGAGGGCTCCACAAGACTCTGAGGTTTCGGCCACTCCTCCCAGCTTGTCATCAGCAAACTTGAAAAGGGGGATTTGACATGTGAATTGATGGTTTTAATTTAGTATATATTAAAATAAACAAATAAATAGAAAATATTAAATATATTAATATATTTATATTAATCCAGATGCAATGAATACCAGGTAAAAAGTGAATTTTATGTTTTTAAGTGAGGGAGAGGTTGAAGAGTGGTCTATTCAGAGTAGGATGAGAAAGTGATACACAAGCAAAATGTATACAAAGATTCCCATGGGGGAACCTGGAAAACAGTTTCTTTACTGGATTCACTAATAGAAAGCAGTGAGCAATTCAACAGATTTAACCTTCCCTATCAGAAAGGGTAGATCCATACATGCTCAGCCTTGGCAACAGACAATTATTATTTCTCAGTCAAGAGTTCAGAACTTTCATCTGACTGCTGTTATACACTTTGCAGTATTTCCAGTGTACTCCAAAATACATTCTAAGAATTTGCAAATTATATTGTAAAAATGTAAAAATACAAAGTATGAAGCAAAACTACAGTGCAGCAAACTTCCACACACAAAGGCTACTAGCCATTCACTGTGTCAAAAGACTCAAAATCGTGTGCCAAAATCTATCCACATATGGAAGAGCTAAGTCTCTACATGAAACAAAAGCTACACAAGAAACATCTGGTATTACCTTAAGGTTGTCTAATGTGAACTTTTTTCATTGTCTGGTAATGCTTCAGTTTTATAATTGATGTCTCAGATTTAAGACATTGCACCTGACTGAAAAGAACTTGAGACAGAGCTATGTCTTTTCTGTGGGATTAAGGTCTTTTCTATATCACCATTTTTGTAGAAGGTATAAATCTGTTGATATAGATAGTGCTCTTACTATTAAATTTAAAAATCACAAAGACAACACAGTGCCTACCAGATTTTCTTTTTAATAAACTGTTAATTTACATGTCACTGAGCAATCTTTAATTTAGGTCTACAGCAGCATAGTCACTTTACCTCTCCAAGCAGAGCCTAACTGGTTTTGCACACTATGCCAAGTCAGCAGCTGGACTTGTTTATTTCCCAGATAAGACCTTTTACCTCAGACACCTGAAACAGGAATTTTACTTAAAATCCACTATCAATGCCTTTTTTCTATGGAATTTTTTGCTAGAGGTCTTATAGGGATTCTGCATCTTCCTAGGGAATTGGGAAAGAACTGGTCACTTTATCAGAGCTGAAAACAATGGTAGAATAAAAACTATTTGTGCTCACTCTTCTATAGGGATCTTGGAAAGCAATTCAACAACGCTCTCATTAATACACTTGGAACAATGCACACCCTGTAACAGTGCAGTATTCCTTATGGTAATTCCTGGTACTTAGGCAGAAGAGGGAGGTATAAGATTCATCTATTTGATTCCTCTTAAGTGAGTATATGACAGCCAAATCATAATAAATTATGGTGACAGCAATGTCTCATACATATACATACACACTTATATACTGCACAGAAGTACAGAAGTAATGATTTTTCTAACAGCATGAAACCTTTCCAATTACTATAATACAGTGAACACCTACTATGTGGCTATCAAAAACTGGGCATAGACATAAAAACTGAATCAGCTTCTATGGGTACTATTTAGTCCAATAACTTTAGCCATTAAATAAATGGAGTAAGTTTTACACAAAGTATTTCTGATTTTGCAGGTCGTCATCTTAAATAACATATTCAAATTAAACAAATAGTGAAAATGTATGACTCATTTTTTTTCCAGTAATTGAAATGTTTTATTCATAAATAGAACCCTATGTACTTTCAGATATAAAGGGAGCTTCTATATAAGATTGACACAGCATGGGAATTTTTAATGTCAATACATTGTATTGCCTCCAAAATTCTCTGATGGTAGATAAAGAATTCTGTCAAACACATGAATTTATAAAAAGTTCCATTTATATTTTATTGTTAGGGAGCAAGATTATTTTCACACAGAGTAATCTAGACTTCTGCTTCAATGACTTCATCCATAAAAGTCATTGTATTGTTAAAATCAGTGAAGTTCCTTGTATCTTTTACATAAACTAAATCAAACCTCTAGGACTGGATTCACTGTCCAAGAAACCAAAGTAGTTCGAGTTTATACTCTTTCAGATTTCTGTTTAGATGAGAACCATTGTAAGTATTTCAAAGATACAGTCATTTTACTAGTAATACCACAGCATTTCTTGCCAAGAGAAAAGCCTGCAATGTCCAGACTTTTTCTTTATTGCTCTAAGCTGCCAATATCTCCTGAATCAACAGTACTGTCTGTGGGAGCTCAATAGTCTGAATCACATTTGACTGGGTCCTATTTGACCTTCTTGTCCTGTGTTTCCCTAGAAGCCTCACAAACCTTAGCAAACACTCCTTAATTCTGACCAGATTTGAATGGAGCCCACACAGATACAACTCTATCTTTTGGAAAACAAAAGATAATATTAAATGGCAATTAAGGTCCCTTTTATAAGCTTCCTGGTAGGAAAACCTGAAACTCAGTATATATGTTTCCTTTATGGGATAATTATATTAAAGACAAGTTATAGACCCTAACAATAGGATATCAATGCTTGTGACATGGACGTTTCTCTTGGTGACCCTTTGAGACCTACACCTGGGTGCTGCTGTAGGTTCTGATACACCTGATCTGACATTGCCATGAAATTCTTCCAGATAAATGATGATATGTCTATTTTTACTATCTTTGAATCTGTGATTTTAAAGATTAAGAGACAATGGGAGTACTTTGTTAGTGGGGGTGCTTGATACTGGAGAATTTGGGAGGGGTTTGGGGGAAGAAGAGAGAAATATCATTCCAAGTCAAAGACAGGATGGGAGGATACTGGGACACTTACAAATTGAAGGTATGGATTAGGGAGGTAAGTGAGGATCTTAACCTCAGCATCAGCTGGAACATATATACAAACTCTGGCATACCAAATTACCAAGCTATACTGGTTGTTTAAAGTTACCATACATGCAGAAGTTGTGGAAATTTTTAAACTCTTTATACCCCTTCAACAGTGAGCATGTTTGTTTGTTTTTGTTTTTTTTTTCCTGCAAACCATCATTTCAGTTTCAGCAGCAAATAAGGCCTAAACATATCCATTCTTCCTATTTTGGTGATGATATCATCACCATTCATTTGGCTTTCAGTCCTTTTGTTTGTCTGTTTAGTAATCAAAAACTCCTTGATGATCCCCATTATGCATTGGTCATACCTGCAGCTTCCTATGCCCACGTGACCAGTTGGATGTAACATAGTTTGGCAGTGTAGAAAGCAGGTCTTCCAATGTGTTGAAGCAATTGAAACAGGGATTACGTCTGGTAAGGAGGAGGAGTAGTGCCTGGAGCAGTTATCTTTGAAATGACACCAGTGAACTTCAGCAAGAATAAAGGTATATGTCTATCTTCATGACATACAATGTGGGCTTCTGACTCATCAAGCTGTTTCTCATTTGTCTAGTTAGATTCTCATGCTTTCATTTTTATACTCCTTGCAATTAAGCACTATGTTCTTATCAGATTAACAATTTTTTTTTGAAGGGGAAAAAACCCTACCCAAACCCCCACATGCTTCTCAGAGGAGGAAAAAACACACCTATTCAGTCATTGACTGGTACTGTGGCGCATGTTTCAAAATGTTAGTTTTTGCTGTCTTCCAAATTTCTATTTATATGCATGCAGCTTGTTGTAAACCAGAAGTGTTTCCAATATGTTGTTGGAGGGGTGTGTGTGCATTTATTGATTTTTTTATCATTTGAAAGTTTGCCTATTTATAAAACATGAGCCATGACACTTGAAAATACTTCACAGAAAATCCTCACCTTGAGGACAGCCAAACAGTACTTCAGCAAAATTAAATGCTGTGACTAATGCCAGCAATTATCCTCCTTTATTAATAGCTATAAAGGGCCTATTTGTTTCCATGTTGGTGCTTACCAAATTGATCTGTTTTAGTGAGTGCTGAAGTGCAGATTTATTAGTATTTCTCTCAGTATTGAAGCAGGAGAGCTGCAGACACAGATCTGCTCAGACAAAAGTTAAATGGCGTTTTCTTATAAGTAAAATTTATGACTTGGAACTGACAACCAGGAGAGGCTGCAATGAGGATTGCTGAGAGTCTGGTCACTGCATTAACAAGATCAGAGTACAACGTCATCAGTACAAGACCATCCCCTCAGTGCCTGATTTAGCTGAAACTTCTTGAAGATTAAACCAAAGGACCACATATGAAATCTCACAATGTTGATATTTAATGTTTTATGGAAGGAGAGTAATGTTTTATAAGTTGAAAAAGAGCTGTGTAAAAGAGAGAGACCAACAGTGACACTGTAATTACAACCATGTTTGTCATTTAATTCTAATGTCACACACCAGGCAATGAAAGGAAAATTCTAACTTTCATTTAAAATTCAAGTTTCAGCAGAGACATTAGGAAGGTACTGTACAAATACCAAACTAATGAAGGGCATGTTAGTACATTCCCTTTTAATTTTTTTTGGCTTTTGCTAGAGCTGAGTACTATTCCAGTCACCTTTTACTTTCAGAAGATTTAAGTACCATAATTAGCTTTAATTTTACGTTGATTAAAGTGCCTCAAAGGAATTCCGTTAAGGTAGCTGCATAAGGTTCAGACTCTATATGCAAACAAAACAGATACAGTTAAAAGCCTTGTGATTTGTACTCCTTATTGTATAGAATGCAGTCTTGGAAGGCAAATCTATCCAGTCACAGATTTCAATTTGACCTGACAGAAAACTTACAAATGTTCCTGGAGTAATTTTTCATTTTAAAAGAAAATAATGCATTTAGCTAAAAGTATGAACTGCAGGAAAGTCTATGTTTCAGACATCTAAGCATATTTTCAACATCTTTATTTTGTTATGAATATTCATCTGATTTTGTATTACAGCACTGCTTATATGCCTAACTGCAAACACTCTACTATTGCATAAGATACATCCCTGGCTGTGACAAAGCACATTAACAGTACAGGAAATGCCAATTTATGTCCAGGACACAAACGTGCAAAGATTGCTCTCAGATCTTATGGGGGACTCAGAAAAATTCCAGTCAACTCCATGACTGTGGAGTCCTGTATGGTCAACTTTGAACTCATATTCTTGGTTGCTGTCCAATATACTCATGCTCTTCAAACATAGATCTATTTCTGGTATTCACAGTGCATGATGTACATTTCACTACTTTCTGCCACAGGTTTATGTGTTCTTTGGGAAGTGGAGCTAGGGACTGGTGCAACTTGAAGCCATTTCCTCTTGTCCTTTGCTTGTTACCTTGGAGAAGAGACTGACACTCCCCTCACCACAACATCTTTTTGGGCACTTGAAGAGAACAGTAATGTCCTTCCTGAGCCTCCTTTTCTCCAGGCTGTACACTTCCAATTTCCTCAGCTGCTCCTCATCAGACCTGTGCTCCAGAGCCTTCCCAGCTCTGTTGCCCTTCTCTGGACTCACTCCAGCCCCTCAATGCCTTTCTTGTAGTGAGAGGCCCAAAACTGGATACAGGATTTGAGATGTGGCCTCACCAGTGCCGAGTACAGGGGGACAATCCCTGCCCTGGTCCTGCTGCCACACTATTGCTGATCCAGGCCAGGTGCCTTTGGCCTTCCTGGCCCCCTGGGCACACCTGGCTCATGTTCAGCTGCTGTTGACCAGCATCCCCAGGTGCTTTTCTGCCAGGCACCTTTCCAGTTACTCTTCCCCAAATCTGCTGCATTGCCTGGGGTTGTTGTGACCCAAGGGCAGGACCCAGTACTTGACCTTGTTGAAGCTCGTGCCATTTGCCTCAGCCCATCAATACAGCCTGTCTAATCCCTCTGTAAAGCCTTCGTACCCTCTAGCAGATCAGCACTCTGCCTAGCTTGCAGTGCTAGGTGCTCTTGACCCCCTTGTCCAGATCACTGTTAAAGATATTAAACAGGACTTCTCCCAGCACTGAGCCCTGGGAAACACCACGGATGACTGGCCACCAGCGGGATGTAATTCCACTCACCATCACTCTTTGAGCCCGCCCATCCAGCCACTGTGCCTTCCCTGACATAACAACTGACTATAAAAACATGGAAGATTTGGTTCTGTTTAATTTTTTGGTGTCTTTCAAATTATGATAGCACCACAATCTGCCAATTAATTTTACTTTTACAGTACTTTTCTTTCTTTCAATCTGCTTTCCATCAAAGGGAAAATAAGCAAAATTAAACCAGAGATGAAGTGTTGCCAATGTATAGAAGCCATGGTTGTTTTGAAAGCATTATGAAAATACTTGTAAAATGGCACATAAAGGTTATTCTGAGCTTCTGCACAGCTCAATCCAGTAAGTCATATTTGGAAAACAGTCACTGGATTAGAGCTTGCACAAACAATTTCAAGGCTAGTTACAGCCTGAAAATAAAAATAAAAATAGAAGTTGATGTTACAAATGCTAAGTGTAGTCAGTCGCTGAAATGTCTGTTTTTAATAAACCCAGGTTTGAGCTGTGGATATGTTATTAAGATAAGCAGACGTTGTTAATAAAATTGAAACTTACAGTACTGTCATCTAGGAAACCATTCATAGAACAGAAAGACTGATTTTAATCAGTGAATAAGTGGAAAAATACAGAATGTTTCATAACACTGAGTTATTTGAATGCTTTACTCCCAGATGGTATTCGTATATTCAGCCTCTCCATTCCTTTCAAGGTGAAAAACAAAAGTAAACAAAGAAGAAAACACACTTGTTTGCTCTCATTGAAACCATCTCGAATATTTTAAATATAATCACTTCAAACCATGAACCCTTCTTCTTACTAAAATTCACTCCATAATACAAGAAATATCAACTATATCAAGGAAAACTAAACTATTTTCACCATTCTATCCAAAAGAGTAAATCATGTTAATGATGCTGCATTTTCACCACTATTCAAAGTAAATAGGAAAATATTTTATAGGAAATATTCATTAATTTATACATGATGAAACTTGGAACTGAATGAGTTTGGTAACTCATTTACTGGTAGTTCAGATACTTAAATTGGTCCCAAGCATAGAATAGTTTTACTCTATGTGTGTGAGTGCTCAATAATTAATATAAAACCAAAATCTGCGCTGAATCTGAATCTACTTTCTGCTGAAGAAAAGTGCAGGGTAGGGCAGAGCAGAGGGGAGAGGAGTGGAGAGGAGAGGAGAGGAGAGGAGAGGACTGCAGTTTTGTCTCATCGACTATCAGAATTCTGGTCTATTAAAAGCATGTTTAAAGATCCCATAGTCAGATCAGAGACGACACCATAACTTCACCAAGAGGGTGGCTGGAACAGGCTCCCCAGGGAAGTGATCACAGAATCAGCCTGTCAGAGCTCAAGAAGCAATTGGACAATGCTCTCAGGCACACGGTGTGGCTCTTTGGGCTGTCCTGTGCAGCAACAGGAGTTAGACTTCAATGATCCTTGGGGGTTCCTTCCACCTCAGGACATATTCTGTTCTATGGTTCTATGATTCTTTGAACTTTTTTTTATTTGTGTTATTAATGTCTTCCTTCTCTGCACACATACTATCATATGTATAAGAAAACTAAGGAAATTCAAATGCCAGGAAAGCCCCAGAAATTCTGTAACTGATTAGTCAAGGGGAAAGACAATATCTTGGTAATATTGCAATGTCATGACTTGCAGGCACCCACTAATTTTATAAGAGCAGCAGTGAGTCTGTGGTGCTGACTCATACTACTACAGAGTCATGTCAGAACCCAGTACTCACCATTCTGCAAAGACACCCACCTCCCCACTATAGGTGCCACATGTGCCAGTTTCATTCTGAGACCTGAAGACCTCTCATCATCACCATTTCCTTGCATGAAACCTGAGCAGAAAAGCTACAGCACCTCACTCAGCCTCATTGTCCTGTCAAATGTGGAGCATTCAGAGCACATTGCTGAAGAAATACTTCTACTAGGGAAGACATGATCTTTTACAAATTGTAGGGAAAAGAAAAAGATGAGCAACATCAGAAGTCACTACGTGCACATTCTGGGTAATGTTAGGTAAGGGGTTCTTTTAAAGAAATTTTTTTTCAGAAATTCTGCAGGTTCACTCCTGTGCATGGCATGACCATGGCGAAGTATCAATTGCAACCCTTCCTAGCCAAACTAAAACACACAACCAAAATGCATCAGCAGTGAACACAGGGATATTGTTGTAATTTAACCTGGCAAGCAGCTAAATACCATACAGCCATTTGCTCAGTCTTCTGCAACAAGATGAAGCAGAGAATTGGAAAAAAGGTAAAACTCATCTTATGAGATACAGAAAATTTAATAGGACAGAAAAGGAAGGGAAAGCAATAATAATGATAAAAGCAATATAAAAAAACAGTTGATGCACAATACAATTGCTCACCACCCTCTGACCTCTGCCCAGCCAGTCAACTTCCCTGAGTTTTATTTTTCAGTATGATGTCATATGATGTGGAATATCCCTTTGTCCAGCTGGGGTCAGCTGTCCTGGCGTCCCATCCCAGCTCCTTGTGCCCCCCAGCCTCCTTGCTGGTGAACGGGTGGAGAAGATGAAAAGCCCTTGACTTAGTGTAAACACTGCCCAGCAACAACCAAAACATCTGTGTGTTATCAGCATTGTTCTCAACCTAAGTCCCAAATGACAGCACTGGACCAGGTAGCAGGATGAAAATTAACTCTATCCTGGCCAAAACCAGGACACAGTGGTCATGTTTTTGTAGTGGAGTGTGGCAGTGATTGGCACCCTATGATCTCTGACCCTCAGCAACCGCACAGCAGAAAGGTGCTCTGAGAGACTGAGCAAGGTGGACAAGTGTTTTAGTTTTCTCTGTCTCCAAGACAGATATACCAGAAGTCCACTGGTACGCTTTTTAGTCCTTGAAATACCTTCTCCTGTACTAGTTTATGCCAGGGATTCATGGAACCTCTGTGCTAGTCACAACAATGTGCTTTTGTCACTCATTCCCCCTCAGGCTCACACTGACATCCAAAAGAGTTAGTTAGGATTTCCCTGTCATTCCAGAAATACAGATGTGTTAGGAGTAATTATTTACTATAAGGCACTAAAGCAAGCTGCCCAGAGAAGCAGTGGAAGCTCCGTCCCTGGGAATACTCAAGGGAAGGATGGGCGGGTCTTTGAGAAACCTGGTCTAATGAAAAGTGCTCCTGCCCATGGCAGGGGGGATGGAACTGGATGAGGTTTAAGGTAACTTTTAACCCAAATCATTACATGATTGTGTGATTCTCTTTCATACAGACTTCCTTATCTGTCCTCCTTCCTGTTTTCAGTAGTTCAAGTTCTTTGCAGGAAGGCAAGAGCAACTTCCATTTGTTTCTAGGAGTATTTAATCTGCAGCACGTGACTTGATTTATTGGGAGGGGAAATACAGGAAGGAGAAAAAAGGTTTAAAATGAATTTGCTTGGGCTCTGAAGCTGTTTTTCATTTTGAGTTGGCTACATGGCCATGTTGCCAGCTCCCACTCTTGGTAGCCAGCCAGAGAAAGTACATGATCTGAAGATCCATTTCTGGGACACAGATACATCTACAGGTAGCATGGATGAATCTAAAGAGTGAGTGCCTGCAATGTCATTCTGGATCATCAGCAGTCACACGCTGCATTTCTGTCCCCCTCACCAGAACCTGTTTGGAAGAAAAAGGTAAAAAAACCCATCTTTTATTCTTCTACTGGAGTCACATCTATTCATGACATTAAACAGACTGTGGCCTTGCTACACTGCTGACTGAGAGATGATTTTTTCTATTTTTAGTTCTGTTTTGAACTTCTGATTGACTTCAAATGTTCTGTCAAATGCCTAGATTACTATATTCCTCTTACACATCTCACTTTTTCAATTAATAAATTATTAATGCTGCACAGATAATTAGGTATTCAGTATTAATTTTAAAAAAGCAACAATGCTTTTTAAATGCCTTTATATTTCTCTCTAATGAGGAACAAGGGATAAGGAATTATTTTGTCTATGACAGGAATACCATTCTGGTTTTTGAGTTTGCAAATAGAAATATACTAAATTTGAGGGATGGCATTGTATTGGATCAGTCTGTGTGGTCCATAAAGATAGAGCATTCTCATTAAAAAATATTAAAAAAATATCATTATTTTCTGTATGATCAGAAGAGTAAGTATGCATTTTTAGCAAAGTCCACAATAAGTGCTAAAGGCTTTTTTTCTGTACAAAAATTGTACAATGTATCATAATACTCCTAGAAACCTAATAGGTGTTTTATCACATTTTACTGAAATATGTCTTTTGCTTTTGTAGCAAGTTAGAATCCTTTATATTATCTCATGATATCATAAAGATTAAAAAGAAGGGATATTTTATGAGATACCACATTTCATTTGGATTTCCAAACCAACATACTCACAGAGCTACACAGAATAGTACTTTTTTCCTTAGTGTTTGGCACAAAAAGTACTTGTTGGCACCCCCACTTTGTTGGGAGGAAAGTAGAATGGAAGTTATTTATCTGTTGGAAACATGGATTGTCTCTCTTATTTTCTAAGAATATAATATGAGTAAAATAATGGTAATATTCCTTCAGACTTTACTAATAGCTCCAGTTTGAAAGACTTGCAAAGTCATCCAAAAGAGGTATGTATTTGTATAACATTTGCATATTAAAGTTATATGTATGTATATATATATATACACTGAAGATTAATTTAAACCCTTAAGAATCCAAGAAGATTTGGAGGTGGATTGAATATTTTATTTTTTTTATCAATTGCTTGAATAGATAAATTATGAAATGGAATAGAAAAAACAAAACATGAAATAGGTTCTAATACAATCTTTGCTTCACAAAATTTCTAATTCCATCTTGTACTTTAATTATGGCATATGTCTGGATATTTGTTTAGCCTTCTGTCTTTGGAAAGCTTCAAGAGTGCTTTAAAACAAATATACTGAACACCCCACAGAGATAATGAGATGAACCATGCTGATAAACAGAAACTTCTCTTCTAAGTCAAAGATTTAGAAAGTAAATATTATAAATATATGTTATACATTTCTTTCATAAGTGAAGGTAATTGTATGACTTTATGAAGTAAAGTTACACATGTAGATAATCAAGATGCACTGCACTTATGGAGACAACCTACTTGTCCTATGTACATCCATTTGGTTTCATTTTAAAAAGAACAGCAGAGGTTTTATACACATTTAGAAAGTGGTTGCTCAGTTGGAAAGACCTATTTTTGATTGAAACTGCTCAGACAAAGCCAAAGATTCAATAAGCAAGTACGTGGAAAGCCAGAAATTATAAATAAGTTGTGGCTTTTATTGACAATTAATGCTCAGCAGAGCTACATGGATGAGAATCCCTGAGCTCAGATCTTGTGGTCTGCCTCAGAAAGTCTGGCAGCTGTTACGAATGGATTTGCAATTTTGGCCGAAAATTTCCCTAACAGAACAATTTTCTTCTGATTCACAGCAGCAACATTTAAAATATTTCCAAATGGAAGTTTCAAAACATTTAATTCCAGAAAGTGTCAAAATGTTTTATTTCAACATTTTCACTCTCAAAATTGAATACTGCAGTAGGATTTTGAGCTTTTCTTTCTTTCTTTCTTTCT
>VZSE01008167.1:452672-467890 GCA_013398275.1 Promerops cafer
TTTCTTTCTTTCTTTCTTTCTTTCTTTCTTTCTTTCTTTCTTTCTTTCTTTCTTTCTTTCTTTCTTTCCTTCTTTCCTTCTTTCCTTCTTTCCTTCTTTCTTTCTTTTCTTTCTGTTGAAAGATTCCAAGATTTTAACTTTCTGCTGGCACCTAGAAACTAAAGGCTGTAATCCTGGATAGAGTTCCTGAATTTCAACTACATCTAGCTGCAAAATGAGATTTTGGGTGTTGTTCTGCACTGATAGAGCCAAATAACGGAAATCAACAGAGAGAACTAGTTAAAGAGGCTTAGGTGAACATCTTTGAGTACAGCTTTGAGTTTTTAAGAGAACTGATACTGGAACTGCTGCATATCAGCAGGTAGGACATATTATTAGAATACCAATATTATTTAAGAATCTAAGTTTCCATCCTTAAAATACAGTCTTGATAGCTCAACTAGGCTTCCAAAAAATGCTTCAAAATTGATAGCATGCCTCCACAATTAAATCAAATAAAAATTGGGGGAGGGAGGATGTGGGGGAGGGAGGGAGAGTGGCGGTGTCATTTTCATAAGGTTAGTGGGGTTTTTTTCATTTCAAGATTTTAAAAACCAGACTCATGACTTTAAGGGAATGACTCATGATTCCTCAATTACTTGAGTGAGATATCATCAGCATTTCTAGACAGATAGTTGTCTCAATAATGTAACTGAAGAAAAGGTTGAGTGAAACTTTCTACTTTTCATTTTCTTGTATTTCTTACTTGCTTATATACAAACTGTAGAGAATTGGACTGAGAAACCAGGACAGTAGGAATTTATGCATTGATAATTTATGTATGGTTTATGGCTTTGGTTTACATAATTCTCTCTTTATTCAATAATAAATGCATAGTTGCTATAGAAACTGCTACAACATAGGATTTGGATTACTGCAAAGAGGCAGGGCATTTTTATAAACAAATAAACACAGAAGACACATAAATCAAATGCTAATCAGCATCATGCATGCTCTTAAGACAATAAAGCTTGAGTTTGCCACTCTTTTTGAGGGTGCAGTGGGTTCAGAACACAAACTCCATCTCTGCACTGGCATCCTCAAATATATTATTGAAAAGGGTACTGAAATTACTTTATTTTCCAGTTCCAGTGACTCTACTTCCAAATAACTGTGTTCAACAATTTGTTTTTAAGCACAGATGGTTCCCAAACAAGCTTTTTATTCTCTAGTTACTAAAACATAAGGCCTCTTAGGAACCTGCAATATTAAAGTATGACTATCTAAGAAGAAGATACTGAAGCCATTAGCACTGCATTAAACCTAAAGGAAAGAAATCTATGTTAACTGTATGCATAGTACAGAAGGCACAAATGAGTTTTATTTTAACTATTACTCTCATTTTCAGTTCCTTTTATATCTTGCTTGTCTATTTTTTCCTCTTTTTGAAAATTCTTGGCTTTTCATTGCAAATTAAAAATAATTGCAGTTCTACACCAACATGCACACACACCCCCATCTACTTCATAATCAGGTCTATTAAAATCCATCCCTGTTGCTATGTGAATTCTGTACACTTCTACTTTTCTCTATTTCTTTATGTTTGACTTGCAGATCACAAAATAGAAATGTCAAAAACAAACAAAAAAAAATATATTTAGAAAAAATCCTGAGACTGGTTTAAATCTAATCAGCCAAGAACAATGGCAGTGTCAAAAATGTATCTATTTTTATTTTTTCCACAGTGGTTTGGGTTGGGAGGGACATTTAAAGGTCATCTAGTCAAACCTCCCCTGCCATAAGAAATGACATCAACTAGGTAAGGGTGCTCAGAACCCTGTTAAACCTGGCCTTGAATGCTTTCAGGAATGGAGCATCTACCACCTCTTTTACCTCTTGTGCTATTGCTAAAGGATCTACTAAAATATCTGTCCCCTTCTTTCTCATAAGCCCCTTTAAGAATTAAAAAGCCAAAATAAGGTCTCACTGAACCCTTCTCCCATCCTGTTTAGGATTGCCCTCACCTAGGTGAAGAACATTCACTTGGCCTTGTTGAACTTGATGAAGTTTATATTTTACTGAAAATTTCATTTTCAAATTAAAAAAAAATTAAATTTGTAAAATTAAATATCTATTTTGTTACAGTCAAAACATTTTTTCTTTGTTGTTAAATATTTTACTTCTCAAATTAAAAAGTTTTTTGTTTCCTGAAAAAGATTTCCTCACCAGTAATTTTAATTTCCTAACAAAAGGAATATTTTGTGTAAAATTTCCGCTTGGGAAAAAAAATTAGCTCAGCTTTTGCAATAAAACTCAGAAAATATCTTATTTACATTTTTCCGATTATTCATCAAAGTGATTCAGTGTTACCAGGGAGCAGCAGAAACAGTCCTTTTACAGTAAACAGAAGCTAATGTAGTTAATACTGTGAATTTCCTGCACTGAGATAATTTTTGAGCAGGGTTAGCCAGGCTTAGTTCAGATCCTGATGGCATTCTGCAGTTCTTCATTGTTTTACCATTCTGCACAGAGGACTTCAGCTCTGCACAACCTCCCTGCTTGTCGTTTCCCCTCCCGCTGCTAGAGGTTGCTAATTAGGCACAGCTTTCCGTAATTTTTTTCTGAGATGGTAACTTAAATGCCTGGATCACTTTGATGCCCTGGGCTAGGAAAGCCCCGTGTGCAGATGTGCTGAGGGAGGTAGGAGCAGACCTGCTGAGGAAAGACAGTAACCTCATAGCCTTTAACTGGCCCCACCTAAAGAGTACATGCTGCCTTTGTGCCAGAGAAGCATCCTCTAAGGAATGACAGGGTGCAAATCCTCTGAAGGAAGAGTAGAAAGACCATCTATGGGATTTTTGTCCTTGAGTGTTTTGGCATTTTTGCAAAAGTTTTATTCTCTCTTACATGACAGTTTTTTTCCTCTTTATTGCCTAATAAAATAAGTATTGCACCTTACATTTTCAGGTATCCAGACACATAGATTAATGAAGCAGTAAGTATATGTAAATTAATTACTGGTTTATAGAATTTATACCCCTAAACATGGTTACACACTAACTGCACTGCACTTAAATGTCTAAATCTAATATATTACATCAAGTTCTCTAAAGCTACCATCTAATTAATGTCAAATGTTTACTATATTTAAATTCTATATGTCAAATAGAAAAAAAAAAAAGATGATGTGAATATGCTTTGCAACCAAATTAAGTAGTTAGCATGGGAAAAAACACCAAGAGCCTGCAGTAACAAGAAACTTACAGTAGCTTTTTCTGTGGATGGAAAAGCCTCAGTTAATTTCACAATTACCTACAAGTACATGAGGTATCTAAGGTATCACTTCAGAAAGGAACAGAGGCCCCCATTTATTATGATTTATTTTTTCAGCTGATGCAGTTTTTCAACAGACTAAGAAAAACCTTCCATTCTGAAAGGCAAAATTTGTAACAGTGACCATTTTCTTAAACTACAGAGGCAGATAATGTCTCTAATTTTTTTTTAGACAGGAGAAGAGGGTTTGGGAATAGATTTGATGTACGGGTTTTCCCTAAAATGGGGTTTTTGTCAGAAAATTACAACCGTTCAAAACTTGTATATCACTGCTTCGGGTATTTTGGTGACTGCAGTGTAGAGTTCATGTTAAGCTGTCCAGATCTGCCACAAACAGCACTCTCATAACCACTTAAAACACCATATAAATTCCTGAGGCTGCAGTGTGGATGTATCCCTGTATCCCAGCACTCTGGCAACACATGGGACATAGAAATTCTGCATTCAAAGACAGCAATGCAGACAGAGCTCTCCAAACACATGTAGCTCACGTTCTCGATCAATAGCTATTTTACAGCTTCTCCTAATGCATTTTTAATCTTTTTTTAAGCTGAACACTGTTATATCCATGACGAAAGAAAGAAGCTTTTATTTGTTTTTAACTGAAATTCTTTTTCTCCAAGGAATCCCTGTGAGGCATTTACTGTGTTTCTCCTATTCATTTCTACTACCCAAAGTGGAGGTTAAGTTAATGATTGCTCGTGATAGGTTGACCTTGACCAGATGCCTAGTGACCACCAAGCTGCTCTATCACCCACTTTCTCAACAGAATCACAGAACCTTCTCCAATACTCAAGAAATTTGAATGCTGTTGTAAAACTGGGCTCCCTCAATTTCCCTGGGAACACTAAGGGGAGGAGGCAGACTGATCCTTGATTACTTCCCCATAACCCTATGCATAGCATTGTTGCAATATGTCAGTGCATGTCTGAAATCCAGTTTGTGACCCTGATGATGTGTGCAGAGCTAGATAATAACAGGTAATACCATTAACATTTAGAAGATTCAAAATTTACCTGCCATTTTGCTTCTTTCATGCTCACATATATTCACAGTTTCTCATACTTGTATACCAGAAAGTGGTAAAAGGGTAACATTTGATGGGGAGAAAAAAAGTGAAAAATATAATAAATGCTTTGTTTACTTCAGTAATGCCATCACAGCAACTTTTAAAGTAGTAAGGCTTACCATAAGGTTGTCATTTGCAATGTCATGGATACCAAATTCCTTTAGTGTTCATCTCTTTATCAGTAAAAAAAAAATGCATAAGGCCAAAAGGCTGCTGCAAACACACTGAAATTTTATCAATTTATAGTCAAATCATATTAAATAGGAGCATTTTTTCAGAATGATTTGCAAATGGAAGAGGGCTAGGATCTTTATGTACGAACAAAGTATGGTATTAAGAGGAAAAAGAAAATCCTGAAAAAAAGGCCAACCCTGCTTTGGGATCACTATTACAGTTGTTCCTATGGTAACCAGTTATTTGTGCTGCATGCATCATCATATATATTTCAGGAACTAGAGTGCTAGAAAAACGGGAGGGGAAAAGAGCATGTATTACACTAAATTAATTCCAAAGACAAACCCATATTGAAATACTTGACCCTTTGATTCAAAGCAATGTATGATTTCACCCACTTGACACTTGGAAGTGTGGTTCTCGGAAAAAAAGGCTATGAAAAATTGGCATATACTTACTCATCTGCTTCTCACTTTGTTCTGAATCATATCTCCAATTCATTGCTAAATAGCAGTTTCAGTCTTGTCTGAGCTGCACACCCAAGGTGCCGAGGGGAGGAAGTGTTTGGCTGCTTTCCAGAACAGATAAGTCCACAGGACCCTTAGCACTGGAAAACACTGACAGACGTCTGAAGTAACTGGTTTTCACAAAAGGAAGCCCAGAGAGGAGGTTAAATTACCTTTCAGAAAGTCACCTGGGAGACAAGATCCACCTTCAATAGTGTTCATTCTTTTGGTATAGGTAAAATATGTTCCTCTCCAAGGTTTTTTTTGTTAATGCATTCAAGGTTTTGGCGTGAGGTTTTCAAATGCTAACGCTCCTGGGAATGTGCAGAAAGATTCAACTGGTTCTCAGCACCTGGACTGAATAAACTAAGCTGGCAGCCACTGAAACATCCTTTCCACACCATATCCTGTATCTGTGAAAGAATTTAAACCCAAAACTGATCAAATTTTTGTAGTTAATTACAAAGAAGCTTTGTTATTTTACAGACAAGCTTTGTTATTTGCATTTCCAAAATTATGCTACCATGGATAAAATAACTGAATTCCAAAAGTTTTGAGTCCCTACTCCTACTTAAATATATCACAATTTCAATTTAAATCAAAGGGAAATAAGACTCCCTAAGAGATATTAGACTCCTAAACACTCTTGCACATCTTTTTTTCACTTATACAAACCAGGAATTAAGTGGAATTTGGTAGAACTTATTCAAAGCATCCCAGATCAGACTTTAAATTTCTCTTCATGTCTTGAGTTTGCCTCTCTGACTGTGTGTAAGTACTGAAAAAGTCAATCTGTATTTCCTATGCTAGTGTAATTTTTAAAATGTGTCATTCTTATGCTGAAGTGTCTCAAGAAGCCCAGCCTGGTGAGCTCTGAAACTGTTGAACACATTCAGGCATCCTACAAAAGGCAGCTGTGGTTGCTAATTTTTTCTAAAAGTGTGTCATAGTGCCACCGTCTATCTTTTATGCAATACTTCAGAGAATTTGTCTGGAAGTAGGAGTTCAGTTCAATCAAAAACCTATCAGAGATCCAACCCACATATCTCTCAAAAGCACCCTATCATCAATATATACGTTAAAGTGAAGTTCTCTGAGCTGCGCTGCTGAGCAAGGACAAATTTGATGTTACAGAGTATACAGAGACAAAGTGTTACTTTTTCTCTGCCTTCTCTGTGAGGAGGAAGTTCTGGCCCTTTTTTCTGAAGCTCTGTCTATATTTTAATTATTCAATCTCTGAGTAAAATGCAGCCCTGTGAGCAGAAATTACAGTTGCCCCCTCAAGGCTGACTGCCTTTAGTGCTAGACCAAGAAATCATACCTTTTTCTCTCTTTTCTTTCTCAATAAATCTTAAATGGTTTTCAGCACAATGTTATGGGATCATGTTGACAGGGAACACAAGTCCCTCAGCATCCCACTAGGTTAAAGCGCTGCCTACATTTTTTCAGCATTTGGCTATGGAAAAGATTAATCTCGAAACAGGAAATAAAATAGATATGTACATCTTGAGAAGTTCTCTGAAGTGTGGAGAACTGAATTCTGTATTTCCTCCCTTGCCCATGCATCCCATCAAAAACAATATCAGGAGGCATGAAATGTGAAGCTGAGTAATTGGGAGAGGGTTTGCAATTAGAAGGTCAGGCTGAGATGGTGGTACGGAAGAAAGGTGAGAACAGGGAAAAGTTTAGGATTCAAGTTAGGAAGACAGGGAAGTGTAGTTTGAGGAATATGCAAAGAAGAGCCTCTTCTGTGCCGTCTGTAAGATGGAGTTAGAGCTCTTGCTACCTATGAGATTTCTCAAGAATTGCCAGTGCCATTGGACACACCTGAAACTCCTACGACATTGCAGTTGTTACTGAGGGTTACTTCTGACTGTCCTGAGTTGAAAGCCTGGTATTTTACAGTGACTGATGGGCAGGGCCATCATTACTGCTCCTCTTGACACAGTTTAAAGGAAAAGAGTGGTTGAAGATCTTTTGCAAGATCTTTCATCTTCTTCATTCTTGCTCTTCTCCTGTGGAAATTGTGACATCTTCTCTGAACTGGACTCACATGATTTTATCACCAAACAACCTTCAGACTTATCTAGATCCTTGCACTAAGGAAGAAAAATTACAAGAAAAACATATTCTTTCTAATTCAACTGTTTAATTATTGTGTAAAAAGTTGTTCTGCTTTGCAGAACATCTCTAAGTTCCCGGGGCTTTAAACTATGTACTATATGTATTACACTTTCAAATTTCTTTGCCTTGATGTTTTAGTGTATCTCACTCCACGTGTTCATTTATACACCAACATATTTATTCTCCAAAGCAGCCTTAATATTCAGTCTCTTATTCTATATATTGTATATATGAAAGAGTGAGAACAATCAACAATAACTGAAAAATATTTAACATATCTTGTGAAGGTTAAAAAATCAAGGAATATAAAAAATATAAATTATTATTAATTTTTAGTAATGTTCAAAGAGCTGTAAAGTCTTGACGGTGGGCTTTAAAATCTTTTACATACATTTTCCTTTCATGGATATTCAAAAATTCTTTCTTAAATTCCTGTATAAAAAGAATCAGGTGAAGAAACTAAAGAGGTTACTTACACACTATTTTCAGTCTCATATGTAGAATTTCTGTTTTTTTTCTTGTCTCCTTTATGTTTTTTAATATATATTGGTAGTTAATTGCTTAAATAAAGTTTAAAGCCTGTATTTCTGCAATAGTTTCTGTTATTTGTAATTTGAAAATATGCAATATCTTTTTAAAAGTAGGTACACTCCCCAGTTTCTGGAATAATAATAAAAACATATATTGTAGTTTATAGCTGAAGATTGAGATGAGATGTTGAAGAGGAATCTGAATATTTTGTAAAGTTTCTTCTGATGATTAGGGAGCTGGAAGTCATGGAAAAATTATGGCCCACTTACAACAGATGATTGTATATGGTTTTGTTGGAAAAGACTGGTAACATCTCTAAAACAGGGCACTCAATTTGAACAAAAATTGAACATTTTTCATGTTTAAATAAGATTATCTATTCAACTATAGCTTTGTGTATCCGTGTGAGCCTTTTCAAATGTTATAAAACTGAATCTTTTGAATGTTGGTGTGCTGAAATACTACTTCACAAATGTGACAGTTCTGTAGTTTCTGCTCTTTACAGACATCACATATACTCCATTCCAGAAGAGGGTTCCCTCTCACTGGTACCAATGCTTGTTCTTCTTCCAGATTTTCAAGTTAAACATTCAAAGAAGTTCAAATCAAACACATGTTGAAGACATCCTTGACCCTGCAGTTTCTTCTCTCTCCAGTGGGAAAGAGGTTGTCACCCCAATGTCAGTAGGGGCAGCTGATATCAAAATCAAGCAGCTGATTTCAAAAATGCGGCTGATTTCAAAATCAAGCACTTTGGATCAAGACTTGCACATATAAGGTCATTTCTAAAGCCACACATGTTACACATAAGAGTGACTGTAATTATAAGGATGTTTCCATGCTGGGTTTTTTTTAATAAATAGGAGCATAATAGCATACAATGATGTCAACCATTCTGCAGTAAAGAGAAAAAAGAATAAATTATAGCATGGTGTGTTGTTCTAGACTAAGACTTACTTGGAAAAAAAGTTTTATTGATATACAAGTAGAAAATACTTTTAATCTTTAAAAATAGTTACACTTTTCTGTGCCAGTCTAGCCAAACTCAAATGTTGTTTTACTTTGGCAGTTCTAATGAATAGCACAGCTACACATACCAAGAAAAATAATCTATTTAAGCTATGACAATTAATGTTCTGTCAAAAAAAAACCAAACAAAAGAAAACCAATTTAAAAAAAAAAAAAAATCCAACAGAGTAAAATCAATTTGCAATTGTCAAGCAATTTGTTTCCAATCATGTTTTAATAACTCAAAATCTAGGTGACAACATTTAAAATATACAAGCTTCATTTTTACACTTTCAACAGAAGAGTACTGTAGAATATCTGGCACAATGCTAGAGTTGACTCTGAAGCAGTGAAGCAGTGTGAGGTGAATCTGAGGAAGCAACTGTACTATACATTATGGTTGAAACATTTTTGCTTGTTGTCTTGGCTTAGACACTGTTTTAACTTATTGCTTAAATAAGCTTTTAAAAATGTCCTGTCGTTTGCCTTGATGCTTAACAGTTTTTTAAGCTAATTTTGCAAACTGTTCTTTTTCTCACTACCATCTTGCAATTTACAGTTCACCCTCCAGCTCAAGCTGCTACTTTGTTTACACCTCATCAAATTTCCTTTAATTCTCTTCATCTCCTTCTCTGCTGATAAAGTCATCTCTCTTTTCCCCCACTGACTTGAAAACAGCTCAGTGGAAAGCAGTACATCTCCTTCAAAAGTTAATCATGAGAGTAAAATGATTTTGTGGTTTGATGTTTGGCATCATGGCAAATAAAAGGACTTCCAGCAGAGCTCCATCTAACCTTGTTTCCTCTTTAGAAAGAGATTTGCCTCAAACACGGATGTTGTCAGAAGTCTGCTCTCCTTACAGTGATATGGCAGAGCAGGATTCTCATTGCAGCTTTATATGAAAAGAAAATTTTCATTTATTTCAGCTCACAGAATCAAACCTTAATTACTCAGTAAAATTTGTGGGCTTGTCAAAGAGAGTACAATAGTTCTGTCAACTGAAAGGCTAACCTAACTCTGCTGTAGGTAATAGAAATGATACAGACGAGATCAAAGGGAAGTGAATCAGTCTATGAATATATTTTAAAGTCTGAACAGCAATACTGAGAGCTTTTGCAATGCTCAGTGGATTTAACCTTGAAGATGTTTCTCCTGCTTATATGGGGAAGCCCTGTTTATATCACATGAAATCCCTGAGTCCTTTCAAGTGGGGTGAGTGGCAATGCAAACTCTGAAGGGTGACACATTTTCTGATGTGCTCTTTTCAGAGGATGTGGCTGGGCAGCAATGAGCGAGGCCATCAAGTGCCCTATCCTGACCACTCCCCTCTGGAGGTGGTCTCACCTTCTATCAGCATGAGCCTTCCCTGAGGGGAAGAGGAGCAAAAGCTGGACCTGAAAGCTTTGAGAGGGCTGAGATGGAACAGGCAGAGAAAGAGGGGTCTGAACGTGTAAGCTGCTGCTAGCACTGAACCTGGAACCAAGTGAGTAGGGAAGACTTGGGAGAGCAGGGAGACCTTCCAACAACCTCAACCAGGTTTCTGGGCAACTTCTTCCTTCCAAGAACTTAGAACACACTCAAGGGAGTAAGAATTACTTTTGCAGAGTTAGCATTACTTTTGCACCTTATCTATTAATATTTTTTTATTATTTCTCCTCGCCTTAAAAAAAGTCCTTTAAAAACCCTGTTTTATCTATCCTAATAAAAACATTTTTAACATTAAAGCCTTGATGACAGCTTTGCTGTACTCAATATAACAAGTTGTCTACCAGCATTGACCTTAAACGTCATAGCAGGTTCAGAGTGACATAACAGAATAAATAAAATTAATATAAATCAACTAGAATGAAATGAATTTTTTACCCATGTTGAGAGGACTATTTTACTTATTGCTACTCATCTTTGATTCAGTTCTACTCATCACAGAGGCAAAATTTGCTAGAGTTTTGCTCTCTGTGTTGGGCCATACAACAAATTATTGGCTCAGTCATATGAAACATCGGCAAAATGCAAGATATTTTGTGTAGCTATTTATTTGATTTAAGAATCTTTATTGCTGTTTTGTGCCTCTAACTCTAGGGAAAAAAAAAGCCCTGCATAAAAAACCCCTCAACAACAAAACTGTAAGTTGTGAATGCTTGTTCTGTTTTCTGAAAGGAAGTGGAACAAGATCCACAACGTTTTCCCCCTTATCTGTAAGCCAATCTATAAGTGAATTATGACATGAAATCCCAGTTGTATACTATGCAATTGAATATCAAACACATAGCAGGTCACTGAAAGCTCAAACATGCAGTTTCTACAGTTCATATTTGGATCTGTGCTTTACTTCCAATGACATTACCAAAAACAAGAAAGTCCAAAGATAAAAATAACAAGAGACAAGGAACAGGCAATAATGTCTGGCAAGACTCAGGGTAAGACTAGACAGTTACATGGATAATCACAAAATCACAGAATCACAGTATACATTGAGTTGGAGGGGACCCACAAGGATCACTGAATCCAGCTCCTGGCTCTGCACAGAACCATCCCCAAGAGACACAGCAGTGTTATAAGTATTATGAATACATGGAAGACAAAGGTTTCTTTGTGAGGAAATGAGGTTTTAATCCTCTCCTGCACCAATTGCCAGGACAAACTGCAATCCTGATGCAGTAGATGCAGATATTTTTAAGTGTTTGTATTCACCTTTTACACTTTAGTGTTCTTCAGTAATACTTTGTCACTTTTTTAATATATGAATTATTACATCATATAGTCTGAGGAATTGTTTCACTGTTTGGGAAAACCACTCCTCCCTTCATCCTTCTCTAATTTGCCTCAGTTTTAAAAGTCTTTTATTTAATATCCTCACTAAATTGCTAGGTCTATAATAGAAAAAAAGAATACAGCTTCAAATCCCCTCTGAGATTTTTCATCTGAAAGTCTTCCAATTTGCAGGTGAAAAAATGTGATTCTTTTACTAATATGTAGATAGAAATGCATGCTCATGCAGACTTAAAGCACAGTTCTGTGCTCTGCTTAGAAATAAGCACTGAATTTTTCTTATTTCTGATGCACTTACAGAACTTATTCCTTGGTGCTTTTTACGTGTCTTGCTAGTTTTAAGTAATTTTGCTCCCTACTCTTTCCAATTTTATCTCTATAAATTTGTTCTATTCTTTTGCAAAATTATTCTTAGACACGTACCAGTTTCCAGCACCCTGGAATTCCTTTCTGCTGCAGGAGTCTCTCTCAGTCTTTCTGCCTTTCTCTGACACCAGGCACTCTGAAGAGTCTGTTTTAGATATTAATTATACTGCGATATGTTCCTTAGATTGCATTCCATATCTGACTTCTCTAAAGTCTGTTTACTGGAAGCCCAGTTTTCTCTCAATGATTTTCTCACACTTTTTCTCTTCTTGGAAGGCTGTTCTCTTGTATTTTGTGATGACATGCACTGCAACTACCTTCTACATTCAAGTCTCAACCAGCTCTCTCCTATTAGTTGAATTCAGATCTAAAAATAGCTGCTTCACAAGTTTTCCTTCTCCAAAACAAAAAAATTTTCTCCAGATTAACAATCCTTCCTCCTGCTCCATTTATTTTTTTAAAAGAATTTACTATGGTAAAACAGTTAAAACCATTAAAACCATAGCAGAATATGAACAGTTCCAAGTCAAAAGCTGTTTTCCTGTAATGCAGAGAATCTGTTACTGTTTTCAATATACATAAACACTATTAAAAACCCCAACACCTCACTCTTGTTACAGCTAACATTCATAGATTATTATTTTTTTCTTGTGGAATACAAATGTCCTTTGCATTCCATATTATTTCATCAGTCTGTTAGTTTTGCAAGGTTCTCAAGGGACAGTATAATAATTTATAGCATGGTGGTGTATGTAGAGTGGTATAATTTGTCTTCATTTATCACTTAATTTTATTTCTGAGTGATACATTCAAAATACATGAAATATCATGTAAGTTGAAAAGGGGTAGAGGGGCTATTTCAAGTAAAACTCTCAAAGTCCTGGTCATTATGATGTGAATGTTTGGTCTCCCAAAAGAATCAAAACAGAGTGAATACTGCTAAAGTCAAATGAAATAAAACTTTTCAGTAATCAGGAGAGGAGCAGAGATGTCTTGCCTGTTTCTGGTACAATAAAATAGTCAGAGTTAGAAAAGATGATATGCTCCTGACATATCACACCTTGAACTAAATATAATTGTGCTTTGAAATGTAGAATGCATCCTTTACTGCTACAATATAAAACGTCCTGACCTTTTCTTGGCAGTAAAATATTTTCCTTTTTTTTCATTCCCAAATTTGCTGTAGAGCTTGTCCAAAGAGCTCACCTAAGTGAGAATTATATTCCCCAAAGGCTTCAAATGATGAGAGGATCTTGCCCTTTGCTCTACAGCTATTCCTTCACAGTTATTGAGATACTCATCCTCACTGTAAAACAGTTCTATTTTCTTAGATCAAAACCATTCATTTCTCTTATTCAGAAAACTGATTTGCCTCAAGAAACACTGAGAGAAAAATCTGCTTCTATTGTAATGTTACTTGGCTCAGAAAGAAACAAATGTGCAAAATGCACTCTAAGTAAACCATGATATAAACCTGAAATTTTTTTAGATTTATTTTTCCTCACTTTTTTTTGTCATCACATATGAATTCATAATGACAAGGTAGAGAATAAAGCAATACAGAAATTAAGAAAGGAATGTACTGTTGCTAACATTTGAAGAAATTTAACATTATGTGTAGAATGTATAGTTTTCCACTGAATAAATGAAAATGTTCCTCATAAACATTTTGATGCAATCATATGGCTCTATATTCTACCAGTTGCTTATTGCAATAACAATCCCAAAGGAAGGTCAGAATTTGAGCATATTTAAACTATTTATTATTTTGTTTAGTGGAAATGATGTCACAGAAAACACATTTGGAACCAGCATTTTTCAGTGTCCTGATTGCTTCCTGCTAAACTGTTTACCTGATAAAATTTGAATGATATCTTCTGCTGATGGATCATTACAGAAGGAAATTCTGAGCTCTCTCTCCCTACCTATGATCCAATTACATATTGTTATGTAATTGTACATACATTCAATTTGTGTTTGTATTGTCAGAATTCTGAGTGCTATTGCTTGCTTTGAACATTGTAAACTACTCTGTGAGAGTAAACTTATAAATATCATTTAGAATTTATTGTAGGCAATTCTACTGTAGGCCACGAAATTTCCTTCTTTTGTACAGATGAGACTTCATAGAGAAATTTTATATGCGGAACTCTTTTTTTAATTTTCATTCATATGTTTTAGGAGAAAATAGAATAGATAAAGCCCTAGTTATTCTGTTTTTTTCTACAACAGAAAATATCACTGTTCACTTCTTCCAGGATGCCAATATATATACCTGTTTCAAGCTAGGGCCTATGCATACTAAGATACTCAAGTTCTTTATCTTCTCAAAGGAAATTTGGTCTTTGCAATAAATCAGAAACATCCACACAAATACAGCTATTGATGGCTCTACTGATAAGGTTAAAAGAATAGGACTGGGAAACCCCACATAAACCCCCTACAAAATAATATATTATATTACTAAATAGATAAGGAGAGAAGAGGAAGAGAAGAGGAAGAGAAGAGGAAGAGAAGAGAAGAGAAGAGAAGAGAAGAGAAGAGAAGAGAAGAGAAGAGAAGAGAAGAGAAGAGAAGAAGAGAAAAAAAAAGAGAAGAGAAGAGAAGAGAAGAGAAGAGAAGAGAAGAGAAGAGAAGAGAAGAGAAGAGAAGAGAAGAGCACCTGCAGGTGTTTAGCATATTTGTCAATTTGCTTTATTTTCCTTGCTAAAATATTTAAGAGCTAAAGCAGAATCAGTGGGCAGTCTCCTTACATGAAACAGACAGGTATTTTAAGTGGTGATAGTACCAGTCACTGATATTATAGCTGGACCTGCTGAATGCATAAACAGAAGTTTCAGAGGCTTCAATATAAAAGATTTGTGTATTATCATACTACAAATTCTAGTTTGTATTACATGTGGAACATATGTCTCTTTTTACTTTTTTTTTTTTTTTCCATCTGGCAGCTCATTCAAGACATCTGTCTTGCCCAGAAAAGCTGCTCACAGTCTCTCATTGAAGGATTATTACCATGAGGCCAACAAAATGCAGTCTATCTCTCATTTTTCTTCTGGAACAGTGATTTAGAAAAAAAGCCAAGCCCCTGCAGGTGACACAGACATATGATAAAATGTGAGGAAGAGAAAGGAAAAGGGAAAGACGCAGAACACAGAGAAAAGGTCTTAATAAAAGGGCTCTGCTTTGTACTGTCTCTGTGTTTGCATGGGCCCTCAGTAGATATGAAGAATTTAGTGATGGAATCACAAGCTGAGATAGGCACAGAGAGGATCCAGTTCATTTAATTCCTATATACTGAGGTTTTTGTGTGTGGTTCTTTTTGATTTCTTTCTCTGTTATTTTGGGGGGGGGGGGGGGGG